>PVKC010005827.1:0-32310 GCA_004027635.1 Crocidura indochinensis | reverse complement strand
AAAAATGCAAGACTAAGGAAGGAAAGGGTTCTATGCAAAAAGAATATCTCATATTGTAGAAAAGGATTGGTAAGGACGGGAGAAGATAGGTTTTAAATAGAGAATTGCAGTGTTGTTTTAGGTAAGAAGAGTTACTTGGGGGCCCGGGAGATAGCATGGAGGTAAGGCGTTTGCCTTTCATGCAAAAGGTCATCGGTTCGAATCCCAGTGCCCCATATGGTCCCCCGTGCCTGCCAGGAGTTCTGAGCATGGAGTCAGGAGTAACCCCTGAGCACTGCCGGGTGTGACCCCCCCCAAAAAAAAACAAAAAATAAATAAAAATAAAAGAGTTACTTGGCAGGTATGGGTGTTGGCATAAAATTACTAGGCTCTCACAGCAGTAAATGTATTAGCCACACAGATCATCACATTAACCTTGCTATTTTTTTCCACAGCTCTACGTACTTTGTCTATAATAGAACTTAGAAAATATTCAGAGGTTCTTTATGGAGCCTCTAGGAAACATAGGGAAAAGTATGGAGCATTATTTCATACTCTAGTCTTATACGTCCATTCTAAGATACAATATGAGTGGCATGCTGTAGGAGTATCAAGAACATGAAAGGATAAATATCCTTTCAAAATATAAACAGATTTTTAATTATCCATCCTTTCTTTCATGTATTATTTCTTCAATTAGATTTTATTGATTTCCTCTATTTTTTCTATTTATTATCATTATTATTTTTTTTAATTTTTTTGCTTTATGGGCCACACCCGGTAAAACTCAGAAAAATCAGTCCTGGCATAGGGGACCATATGGAACACCAGGGATTGAACCCAGGTCGTCCTGGGTCATTCGCGTGCAAAGGCAAACGCTCTTCCGCTGTCCTATCACTCTGACCCCAATTTCTTGATTTCTTGAGGAAAAACAATAATAAAAGACATGAAAATCAGGCAAAATTTACTTAAATGCTGAGGATTTTCTTTCCTTCCTTTCTTATTTTCTTTCTTCCTTTCTTCCTTCCACCCTTCTTCCTCTTTCTTTCATTTTCTTTCTTTTGTTCTTTATCTTTCGCTTTTATTCTCTTTTACTTTCTCTCTTCTCCTTTTTTCTCTGTCCCCCTCCCTTCCTTCTTTTATTTTTCTCTATTTTTTCTCTCTCAACATTCTTTTTCTCTCATTATTTCTATCTCATTTCCATTCTCTCATTTTCTCCCTTTCTCTCTTCCTTTTTTCTATCAGGTTGCTTGTTGTTGCACAAAATAGAGGACACAGAGAGGAGAGAATAAGGATGGATGCATTAGACTCAGCACTGAGGGACCTTCTGTCAAATGGACTTGGAGCCCTTAGCTTGGGTTAGGCACACAATTTATACATATTCAGAAGCTCATTCGTGGTAAAATCTGTATTTTTAACACTTATCTAAGCAAAGCTGGTGTTATATTAAGTGTTGCATCTTGTTTTAACAAGCTCTGTTTGCTTGTTATCCCCTAATCACTGCCCTCCGAGAGACTCAGGGGGAATTTCCTAATCGCATTCCAGGCAGTGGGCAGTAGGTCAGTCCGGTCTGCTAGATTAAGGCCTAGGTATGGGCCTGAACTATGTAATGGCACCACTCTGGTTCACATCTTCCTTTCTCCCTTCCTTCCTTTCTCCCTTCCTTTCTTTTTCCTTCGTCCCTCCGTTCATCCCTCCCTTCTTCCCTCCCTTCATTCCTTTTTTCCTTCCTTTCTTCCTTCCACCCTCCCTGCCTTCCTCCATTCCTTCTTTCCTTCCTGCCTGCCTCGCTTCCTCTCTGCCTTCCCTCTTTCCTTAATGTCTCTCTCCCCCTTCTCTCCTTCCATGCCTCCCTCCATCCTTTCCTGTGTCCCTCTCTCCCTTCTTTCCTTTCTTTCTTTCTTCCTTCTTTCTTTGCTTCCTTCTTTCCTTTCTTCCTCCCTTACTTCTTTTCTTCCTCCCTACCTACCTCCCTTCCTTCCTTCCTTTCTTTCTCCCTCCCTCCCTTCCACCCTTCCTTCCATCCTTCCTTTTTCCCTTTCTCATTTCCTTCCTCTATACCTCCCTTCCTTCCTCCATTTCTCCCTTTCTATCTCTCTCCTTTTTTCCTTCCTACCTGCCTTCCTACCTTCCTTCCTTCCTCCCTTTCTCCCTTCCTTTTATCCTCCCTTCCTTCCTTCCTCCATTCCTCCCTCTCTTCCTCTCTCTTATCCCTCTTTCCTTCTTTCTTTTCTTCCTTGCTTCTTTTCCTTTGTCTTTCTTTCCCTTCTACTTCTTCCGTCCTTCCTTTTCTTTCTTCTTTCTTTCCTTTTCTTTCTCCTTTCTTCTTTCTTTCTCTCTTTTTTCTCTTTTCTTTTCTTTTCTTTTTCTTTCTTCTTCCCACTTGAGGACCTTAAGTTACAAAAATCTTAACAATTACTCTAGTACAATGTTTTAACTATGGATCTACCACTAGTGTTACCTTTTCATCTATGTATCAATGTCTGAAGGTTTCTTCCAATTAGCCAGTCTATCTCCTTACCAGTCTCATACTTTTGCTTTAATGATTATATTTTGAAACCCACATTTACATTAGTGACTCTAATTTTATTTTTGTACATAGTTACTTCATCTCTACACCAAGTGTCCAAGGTCCTTGCCCCTATATTATCTATGTTTCCTTTGCCCCTCCCTTCCCCTCCTTTCTTAGTAATTTCTTTCTGGAATTGAGACCCAAAGTTTGGTCTCTTTTACCGTCCATTCTTTTGTTTTGCTGCTCTAGATACCTCAGATAAGTGAAAATACCCAACACTTATCCTTCTCCCTTTGATAAACTTTACTTAATAAGACCCTCCAGTTTCCTTCAAATTGCAATAAACTGAAGATTTAATCCTTCCTTATGACTGCACAATATTTCATTGTGTACACATGCCACAATATAATTAACTACTTATGCCACTTGAAGTTTTGGTTTTTCCATATGGCTTTAGAATTCAGCGCTGCAGTGAACATAGGTATGCATATATCTTTGTGAAAGAATATATATGTTGATATAGATGCAATAAAGCTGAATTCTGGATCTATTATGGAAATAGAGCTGGGAGCTCTATTTCTTTCTTGTAATAAATGTTAACCATTTTAATTAAGGAGTCAGAATTTGGAATATTTTAGCCATACTTTTTATGCATTCATATCCCTACTTTTTTTTTTTTTAGAAACATTCACATTGTGATGCATAGGGCTGAACCAGACAATATTCTCAGCAGAAGAGAATTAGAGTTTTTTTTAAATCACATCTCAGCCAATATAAGTTGTTTCAAACGTTTTTTGAATATATAATTCTCACTGAAGTATATTTATAACAACTCCTCATTTATTAAAAGTGTTTTGGGGTTTTAGCTTGATGAGTTTTCTAGTGTTTCATATATCTTGGGTATTAGCTTTTTATCTGATATATTTATTGTGTGAAAAGATTTTCTTTCATTATATGAACATCTTTTAGTTTTAGTACAATTTTCTTTTTCAGTACAAAAACATGTTCATTTGATGTCCATTTGTTTACTTTGTACTTGCTGTTGTAGTCACTAGAATACTTTAAGGTTCATATCCTGGAGTGATTTGCCTATATTTACCTCAGTGTATTTTATATATTCTGGTCTAATCTCAAGTGTTTGATTTGCTCTAAATTGACTTTAGCCCATTACCAATTGTGATGTAATACCTCAGTTAACATCAATAGGTTGGAAATCTTGATCCAAATTAACTTTTTTACATGTGGATAAGTTTTCCCAATTCAAGACTGTTTTCCATTCTCCACTGCATGCACTTAATTCCATTATAATGTATTAACTGTCCATAGATATGAGTATTTATCTCTGTTTTCACCAGTCTAATTCTTCATTAAAAAGTCTACCCTAATTTGGGTAGGGTCTCCTTGTATTTAGGCCAAGATTTTTCTTTCCATGTCCCTCATATTTTGGTGGCCCTATGCAAACAATAATTGCTACTCTTACACCGTTTTTACTATGTTCCCTTGACTATAATCCTTAAGAAAAACAACCCACTGAAACTTTTGAGGTTAACTTAAACTAATATGCATGTACATGGAAATATAAAAATATATTTTGCCTTCAATGTTTAAGGAGTTATGTAAGTCTTATGTCTTTAGATTATATTGTGTGCTGCCAAGAAATAGTATGTACTACAATCTGGGGACTTGAGGGACAAAGTAATTGTACATGGGTTCTGTTTTGTTTTTCTTAATGTTCTTTGATTGAAAGTTCAAGGCTGGGATATCATTGATGGGACTAGTGATAATTCTGTTTATGGGTGATTGTCCTTCCACTGTAACTTTACCTTGTCCTCTTTCTTTGCATTTTTGTTCTCATAATTAAAAATAAAATAAAAAGTCTACCCTAATTCTAGTGCCATTTTTTCTTGAATTAATCAATTCAATGGTATAATTTCAATTCAGATAGGGTGAAAACTCCCAGCTCTTTTTTTCTTAAAGTCTCTGGTTATTCATGGTGTTTTATGGTTTCTTAAAACTTCTATTAGTGACTTTTCTGAATCCTTAAAAAATCCTTGAAAAGGGGCAGGAGCAGTGGTGCAAGATAAGGTGTCTGCCTTGCCTGTGCTAGCCTAGGACAGACCGCAGTTCTATCCTCTGGCATCCCATATGGTTCCCCAAGCCAGGAGAAATTTCTGAGTCATTATTAAGCAGAATTTTGCTCAGTTTCAAAGTGTTGGAGCTTTCCCCTTCTTTTGTGTGTGTGTGTGTGTGTGTGTGTGTGTAGTTGATTTCTACCTTCTTAACATTGTGGCCTGAGAAAGTACTTGACTGACATGATATCTGATTTTGTAACTTAAGTGTATGTTTGAATTTTGCTGCAGTCTGTGGTCTATCCTAGAGAAGGCTTCCTTTCTATTAGCAAAGAAAGTTTAGTTTTCTGAGCATGAAATATTTGCTATATGGTAATTTTTTCTAGTTTTAGCAAATCCTCATATATAGTCCTTGTTCTTTCACTGACACCATCCTGTTGATCTATCTAATGACTAAAGTGGAATACTGATTATTGTTGTTTTTTTTCACCACTGTACCTTTTAGGCCTATGATTAGTAACATTATAATTTTCCTTCCCCCAAAAAAGAATTTTTTAGTATCAAACACATATATGAATATATAATTTTGATGATTCTGAGAATAGCAATACAATGATAAAACTTAAAATTATAAAACTTGGGACCAGCGAGGTGGTGCTAGAGGTAAGGTGTCTGCCTTGCAACTGCTAGCCAAGGAAGGACCACGGTTCGATCTCCCGGCGTCCCATATGGTTCCCCGCAAGCCAGGGGCAATTTCTGAGCACTTAGCCAGGAGTAACCCCTGAGCATCAAAAGGGTGTGGTTCGAAAAACCAAAACAAATTTATAAAACTTATAATATTATAAAGTTAAAATTTATAAAAATTTATAAAACTTATATAAAATTTTAATTATAAAACTAATTATAAAAATCCCTGATACCATCTCTGAGCACCATCAAGAGTGATCCCTGAGCACTGAACCAAGAGTGACCCCTGACCACAACTCCAGAAATAAGCACTGAAAACACCAGGGTGTGACCCAAACAAAACAACAACAAAGTTAAGTGGGAATATTTTATATGATTATTACAAAGATTAATGAATGCATGTGCAAATAGTGCAAATCACAGGACAGCCGTCATATAAATGCTTATTACAGAGAAGAAGTTGAAAAAATTGGTGGGTTTTAGTTGTTGTTTTTGGTTTTGGATTGTGGCCACTCCCATCTCAAGGCTTATTCATGATTTTGTGCCTAGGACTCACATCTATCTGACTTCAGGGCTCAGGAAACTGTAAGAGGTGCTAGGGACTGAACTGGTTAGAACATGTAAGGCAGGCAACTTATTCATTGCTATTGTCCCTGGCCTCAGGCTGGAAAATAACAGCAACAATAGTGGTAACAGTCTGAATTTACTGAACACTTACTAAGTGCCAGACTTTGTGTTTAGTTCTTAATATGCATAACCTTATTACAAACTCTGCAGTCCTCCTAGCTGATAGTGTCCAGTGATTCTATGCGGTGACAAAGAGAACTGACTCGGGATGAGTTTTCTAAGTTCAGCACTACTGATGCGGGACTGAAATATTCTTGACAAAGAACAGTTGTGTACATACTAAGAATGTTCAGAGGTATCCCTGTCTTTTGTCCATTAAGTGCCAACCTCATCCCTTCCTTGCTCTATTTATGATAGTCAAAAATTTCTATAGGTAATGACAAATGTACTGGGGGAACAAATTTAATCCTTGGATTGAGAGTAACTTTTTCAGAGATTCAGAGAAAGAGCCAAGGCAAAGCATTTACTATTATATTATGAGCTTTTTTTTACTTGATACTTATGTGATATTTTAAAAATAAAATAATGAGCTGAAATTATTCTTATCTTTTGCCTAGAAAATATCTGTGCCATTAGAACTTTCAATAAATGTTGACTACGTTTCATTATTTTTAAGTTGAACTTAAAAAAAAGCATATGAATATAAATTCAGAATTATGGAAATTAAGTCACAGTCTCAGCTGAAACATGACTGAATTGGGTTTCAGACCCTAACCATTAGTTGGTGGAGTCATATGCTATCAACCATAGTTCCCTGAAAGTAGAGCTCAGAAACCTACCAGGCTCTTAGTCACATACACAATGACACAATGCTGGGGGCTTAAGGGCCTAGCCAGAGGTAGAATCCCTTAAGGTTCATCAAGATGACCACATCAGTTTCCTGGCATTTTGTATTATTGGCTGTCACAAGTGGTCACTATCAAGGATTACTATTTGTGTTCCATAAGTCACAATACGCCAGATTCATAAGAGCCAGATGTCATAGTCAGCCCAGACAAGGCCCTCAGACAAACACCATGTGTTCAGTGTGTCAGGCCTACATCCATTCATAAAATATTTCCTTCCCTTCCCAAATATAAGTATTAAGAAATAAAAAGGACTTGAATTTGGTTGCACAATTCTGGGATGGGTTACAATTGATTTGCCAGCCTTTCTTCAGCATTGCTCTATATATATCAGACTTTTAATCCTGGGTTAACTTCCATGCATCTATCATTTCTTTAAAGTAGCTATTATTTAACCTTAGGAAAAAGCAAGAAGATAGAAAAATATTGGTAGGTGAGCCTCAGAATTTAACCTGCCTTTTTGTTCTTAAAAATTTAGCTCTGCAGAAATACTTCCAAGGCAGAATCTCTCCCTCCCTCCCTCTCTCTCTCTCTCTCTCTCTCTCTCTCTCTCTCTCTCTCTCTCTCTCTCTCTGTCTCTCTCTTCCTTTTTAAACATCGAAGAGCAGCTTGGTCAGAAGTGCAGCTGAAAAGCCTTTCAAAGAGCTATACACATCCATACCAGTCTCAGTTCAGGTATCTGGAGGACAGATTAACGTTTTAGTCTATTCCTCTTGTTAAAATTACAGCTGTGCCAATGATGGTCCTGAGTATCAGTTGGGACTCATGAAACATATCCAGTTCTCAAGAAAGAGAAAAAGAATCATAAAAAGCATCTGGACTGGGTGAGGCCAAATGCAGACAGAGGTCAGGCTTTCCTCTCTGCATTCCCACTCTGTCCAGTGCGCAAGGTCAGGGGGTGGGGTGGTGTGGAGGGGTGGTCCTATATCTCCTGTAGCCTAAAGGCATCAGAGTTGACACAAAGGTTTTATCTGTCTTGTCAAGTGTTCAATTGATGGGTATGTGCTTATACAGAAACAGGAAAAAAAAAAGAAAGAAAAGAAAAAATATCTGGGTTTTATGTTTTTCCATTTCCACATTTTTTTTTAATTTTAATCTTGACCTCAAATCTCTTTTTAAGCAAGTCTGAGCTGGCTACCTCACTACCTCTGACAGTTTCTCCCCAGTCAGTAGGCTCAGCTGACTGAAGAGTCTGTGCATCATCGCCGATAGCTGTTGTCACCAAGAAAAATTTGGGGGGCAGGTGTTTTCCATACCCTCTCTCAGGCACGACAGACCCCCCTGTCCTGTAGACCCTGCTAATCTTCAGGGTCAGCACTTGGCAGGTGCTGACAAGACCAGAATCCCTTTATACAATGCTTGCACTGATGGTATCTATGCTAGGAACTGTGTGCGTTCATGACTCTGTATGTGTCTCTAAGTGTCCAACTGCTGCTAGTTTCCACATTCCTACAGCCCCCCACATCCTTTGTGTGCAGTGCTGGGAGTGTCTCAGCCTCCCTCAGTAGCTGGTGTAAGCAACTTTAGCCAAGGGTTGAGCTTGTTCCTCTTCTTCCCAGGTCCTCTTGAAATGTGTTTCCCCTCCCCATCAGGCACTTTGGTCAGACAACAACACATCCTTCACCATCTGCTCCCCAGCCCATCAACTTGATGACCTATGTTACTGGCTAGCAGAGTTATTTTTTTCAGTTTAACTCATGTCCGGTTCTGCAAAGAGATATTTTTAAAGATGACTTTGTGGGGGGTAAGAACACATCAGGGGTCACTCCAAATCCATTCCAAAGCCTACTCTCACAAGCCAACCCCACGGAGAGCCAGAAGGAGGAAATGACTCATTCTCTGGGCCCATTGCTTTCTTGTAATACATTAAACTCTGTCCCAACACAAAGAGCCTGGGGCCATCGCTGAAGTTCAGCTGCTACTTGAAGTCTGGCTTCCCACAAGTCCCTCCTCCTTCCAGATGCAGGCCTTGCCCTTGTGATCTTGGAATCCATCTCTAGACACTAGGACACCCTTGGATGGTGTGAAGTGCTGACAGAAATGACTTTTCCATCCTCTTACTTTCTTGTGATAAGTTTTAAATATTTATTGTGGAACTAAGTGACATTTGATCAATCTTTACTCAGTAAAAGTCATACACCGCACTTGCAAACACCTACACCCCCACACAACCCCCACTTTTCTCCAATTCAATTGTTTTCAGATAATTTGCTTAGTCAAAACATTAGTCTATGGATTCTTTCTCATCACCCCAAATATAGGAATTTATGTACTCACTAACCTCTCAGCAGTGCACCATGCACTCAAAAGTGTGTTAAGTGGTCAGTCTGCAGGGAACAATGAAACCCAGCTAACAGATAGCCTCTGATAATTCCAATTGCAGAAAGGCACCGAAGATTTAGTAAACACACACAACTATGTGGCACCAGGATGTGGTCTTCCAAAGCACAGTGCAGTGACATAGTGTGGGTGGTCAGTGCCACCTACAGGCATCAAGAAAGCATCCAAGACTGGATGTGCTGGCATTTCCTGTTATCTGTGGGTGCACTGTAGGTTACTTTTGCCTTGCATACAGCTGACCTCGATTCAATCTCAACACTGCAAGTCTCCTGAGTCCTGCCAGGTGTGATCCCTAGAAATCCAGGTGTGCCACCCCCCCCCCAAATTAAATTCCATAACCTGTCATTAAGAAAACTTCCAGCACATAGTATTCGTCTTCAGCCTGCCCACTGAGATATTTATGAATCTATTAGATTAATGATGAATAAAGGAAAGAAAGGACCAAAGAAGCAAAAATTAATATATCAATCAAAGAAAGCTGCAAGCTACTTCTGAAAAGGAGCAACACAGCAGAGTGCATTCACTTCTGAGGCCTCTCTTTATGGTGGACACCAGGAGAAAATATAGACATATAGACATTTTCCCGTTGAGCTTATATGCCCTAGGACCTCCATTCCTTCACTTAATTCTTCCTGAGAATGGGCAGGCTTGAAAATATGGAAAATGTAATGGCTTAGAACGAGCACAGCCATGTTGACTCTCACTCAGACTATCATTTTGCTTTATAAAACAAAAAATCCCCCAAATACAAAAAAACAAAAGCAAGCTCCAAAGAAGTAATTAGCCAAGTCCAACGACAGGGCACTCTTTCTTAAAATGACTAACTTCTGAGGTTATTCTGTTGAATAGATTCTAAAATGGCCTTGCAACTCTAACTACATTTACCATTATTGTGAACCTGCTTAGCTACTTGTGCACATCTGTACTAGAGAGATGTATGTGCACCACTTTTTAAAAGATTTGGAAAAACTGTAATCAAGGCCACACTTTGCCGTCCCTTCACCCCCACCCCAATCCCAGGTAAAGAATTTCTGACTCAAGCTTTTCCCAGTGCTACTATACTTGTCATCCTATAACAGAACAGATAATATTTTAAATGACAGAATTGTTTAGAAATAGCATTTTGTTCAAGGAAAAGTAGAATAAAAGATCTAAGAATAAAATATTGGAGGGGCCCAGGAGATAGCATGGAGGTAAGGTGTTTGCCTTTCATGCAAAAGGTCATCGGTTTGAATCCCGGTGCCCCATATGGTCCCCCGTGCCTGCCAGGAGCAATTTCTGAGCATGGAGCCAGGAGTAACCCCTGAGCACTGCCGGGTGTGACCCAAAAACAAAACAAAAAAAGAATAAAATATTGGGTGAGAGGTGAATAGTTAATCCTCTTTTTAAGCTTGATGTTAACAAATACAAAGTTTGATCAGGGAATTTGATTATAATTTTATGCTTGAGAATCTTATATTTTGGTTTTGATTTTTGGGTTACACCCAATTATGCTTAGGGGTTCTTCTGGTTCTTCACTCAGGATTCATTCTTGGAGGGAATCAGGGGAAAATACAGGGTGTTCAAGATAGAACCTGTGTTTGTTTCAAGCAAGGTAAGTTAGAAGAGAGTCTTGAAAATCCAGAAATGCAGTTTCAGTATTTTAGAGGCCTATGTAGTCTTAATAAAACAAAAAGCTAACCCTTCACTCCTAGAAAGCAACAAAGAGAAATCCACTAGACACTAGGACTCACCAGTATTTCCTGACTTCTATGGAAACCTCATGTTCTTTGTAAACCAATTAGACTTCATTTGTGTGTCCTCACAATTATTACGTATAGGAATCAAGAAAGTAATATGTACCTTCTATAAACTAGAAAAATGTGCTAGGCACGCAAACTTTAACAAAATCTCATTTTATCCATTGCAATGATATAATGAAATAAATCTATGCCCTAAAATAGGCCGTCTTCATCTTCTTAACTTCAATAATGTGACTGATATTTAATCTTGAGCTTGTTAAGACAATACCTGACCATTGATTTTACTAAAAGACCTGTTTCAATGAACTTTTAAATTATGTCAAAATGACACACAACATAAAATGTACCATCTTAATCATATTTAAGTGTCTGGTTTAGTAATGTTAAGCATATTCATCATTGGGAAAGATTCAGAAAAATTTCAACTTACCAAACTATATATCTCCTCAATTAAAAATTCCAATTCTCACATCCTCAGGCCTGAGGAAAAACATCTACACTTTGTTTTAGGATTTTAACAACTCTAAATTCTTTCTATCAATGAAATCATATAGCCTTTCATGTAATAGGTTTTCAGTTAGAAAAATGTCCTCGGGGCCGGGTGGTGGCACTGGAGGTAAGGTGCCTGCCTTACCACGCTAGCCTTGGACGGACCACGGTTCGATCCCCCATGCCCCATATGGTCCCCCAGGCCAGGGGCGACTTCTGAGCACATAGCCAGGAGTAACCCCTGAGCGTCACTGGGTGTGGCCCCCCAAAAAAAATGAAAAATGTCCTCAAGTATAATACATGTTGTGACCTATATCAGAATTTCCCTCATAATTTTAAACAAATTTCTATTGTATGTATTTAGAATATTTTATTTATCCATTCATCTATGGTAGTCACTTAAGTTCCTGCCATTTGTTTATATGAGAATGATGCTATGAATATTGGTAGACAATTATTACTTTGAGATGCTGATCAAAATTATTCTGGATATAAGTCTAAAAGTAAAATGTCTGATATATTTGATATATCTTTGCTCATTTTTAATCAGTTTTATTTATGTGTAGATGATATTTATATGTTCTGAAGGTTAAGCCTATTGCAGATAAAGCATCTGAAAATATTTTCTACTGTTAAAAATCTGTCCTATACACTATATTACTTGGTCTTTTTCACATATTAATATTTTATAAATGCAATCTGACTTAGAACTTTTATTTTTATTGCGCTTTGGTGACTTAAGACATCAATGACAAATGTATCATAAAGGTTTCTTCCTATATTTTGATCTAAGAGTCAAACAATTTTTAGATATTATGTTTATATACTTGATTCATTTTAAGTTAAGTTTTGAATTTGATATAAGAAAAAGTTCTGACTCTACACTTTTCCATGTGCCTATCCAATTTTCCAAGTACCATTTGCTGAAAAGATTGACCTTTTTATGTTTAAAGCTTTTGGCATCCTCAATAAAAAGTATTTGACTACAAATGAAAAGGTTTATTTGGGGGATGCCTATTCTAGTTCAATGAGATATATTTCTATTTTAGGGCTAGGATGATGCTATTTATATTAAAATTTATAATAAGTCTTGAAACCAGAAAACGTGAGACCTCCAATTTTGTTACTTTTCAAATAAAAAGCCATAAACTATTTGGCCCATCAAAAGACCTGTTTTAAAAGTTTTGCTTGTTTATAACATATCAACAAATCATATTATGCTGCAATGTTAAGTATGTATCATGTATACATATTAAAATTGGCAAGCTTACATTAATTTTATCACTAAAAGTCAAATTCTTTCTTCTACCACACAAGTGTTTAATTTATTCTAATTTGTTCTTCTACTGTCATTTTTTTTCTTGTTACCACTAATAGCAAAAGTCTTGTTTTCAAGAGAAAATGTTTTGTTTTTGTTTTTGTTGTTGTTGTTGTTGTTTTTTGGCCACACCCAGTGACGCTCAGGGGTTACTCCTGGCTATGCGCTCAGAAGTCGCTTCTGGCAGGCACGGGGGAACATATGGGAACCGGGGGATCGAACCGTGGTCCGTCCTAGGCTAGTGCAGGCAAGGCAGCAGGCACCTTACCTCCTGTGCCACACCCCGGCTCCCTTCAAGAGAAAATGTTAAGAAGATTGTTGGAGTCCAGAAATGAGATGTAGTTTTTATCTAATTGTGTGGGTGAGAAAGAGAGAGAGGGAGAGAAAGAGGGAGAGAGAGAGAGAGGGAGAGAGAGAGAGAGAGAGAGAGAGAGAGAGAGAGAGAGAGAGACTCAGTGATATTCAGGGCTTCTGGTACTATGTTCAGAGATCATTCCTAGTAGTTCTTGGTCAACCTTACGAGGTACCAGGGTTCACACTAGAGTCAAATATTTGATAAACACCTAAAAAGATAAAATACCTCAACCCCCATTTACTATTTCTCTGACCCCTGATGCAGTTTTTAAACACACCATCTCTTAGTAATCTAGCAATAATCAGTTGTAGGGGCTAGATCAGTTTCCAGGTTGAAAGGATATCTTATTATAAAAACATAAAAAATGTCATCCCTTCATAAGTAAGATCAATTGACTTTAGAATTATTTCTGCAGGGACGAAAAGACAGTACAAAGTCAAGGGTCTCACTTACTATGTGGTTGCTGTACAATTGATTCAAATCTGGCACTGCCAGGAATGATCCCCGAGAACAGCCAGATGTGACCCAAAACCTAAACACAAATCAAATAGCAAAAAGCATATGAGAATTCACCCTTCATTTTCTTCTTTCTCCTCCCAATTTTCCTAGTCATTCAGGAAATTCATTCCTGACCAAATCATTTTTTATAGAAGAACTGCTTTATATGAAAAGTTTTGTTTTATTCACAGTCTCAAATTGGTAGGGGCTGGAGGCATGGTAGAGAGTTTCAATAGAAGTTGAGCAGAGGAGAGTAATCAGCAGAGTTAAATTTATGGAAGTTCTCAAAGGTTAAGATTGTTCAGAAAAGGGAGTTCCCTCTTTAGTTTTCATTTTGTGGTGGAGCTTAGGGCCTGGCAACAAAAACGCCAAATTCTGCAGGAAATACCTCTTTCAATCCAAGGCACTGTGGCTGGATATGTGGTGTGAATATGGAAACCTTTTTTCCCTTTCCTTAAAAAATGCAATCAACAAGAAATATGAGAAAGGACAATATTGTTAGCACATTTGAAAAGACTGCTAAGAGGTCTATAGAAGCCTGGAGACCAGCAGTAATGCCAAAGCCAGGGAAACATGAGTAAAAAGACAAGAATATGAATGATGGGAAGGAAAGCCATGCAAGCAGTGTTAAGGTTCCGCAGAGATAGATGTTCTCAGTTCTCTGTGGTTGATCATAAGGGTTGGGCCACAATCTCAAGAAGCTTCCTTAAGGCTGGAGCAATAGCACAGTGGGTAGGGTGCTTGCCTTGTAAGTGGCTTGCCCAGATTTGAACCTGGAGTGAACCCTGAGTGCAGACCCAGCAGTAAACCTTGAGTACAGTTGGGTGAGATCCAGAAAACAAATAAAAAGCTTCCAAAAGTAAACAAAGGTCAAGGCAATCTTGAAGATCATGTGAATCCTTTTTTCTTGTTATTCTTTATAAGGTTCCCACTCCCTGGAATTCTCTCCTTAGGAGTTCCCTGAGCATATCAATGGGTTATTTTCTTCCAAAATATCCTTGAGTCAAAATTGACCTTTCCTAGCCAAAACCTACTTCCTTCCACTTTGATCCTTAACAAACCTTAGATATGAGCATGTATGTACATACATATATATGTCTGTGCACAAAGAGACACTCAACAGACATACACTGAAACCCATTCCTTTCCTATGCCTGCCTTGAGTCAGATCTCACAAGAGTCATCTAATGTCTTTTTGGTATCTCTGCAATATAATGCTGAGAATTGGTCTTTTTTTTCCATTTTTTGGGAGGTACACCTGGTATACAACCAACAGTACCCATATCTTATTTCTACCTCTGTATTTATGTATTACTTGAGCAGTGCTCAGGAGTGCTCAGAACATATTCAGTGAAAGGGATTGAACCAAGGTCAGTCACATGCGAGGCAACTATTGTGAGCCCTGTACTATCCCTCAGTCTCTAAAGGTTGACTTTCAATGGTAAATATTTGTTAAGTAGAGGTTCATATGTTACTTGTTCATATATAACTTGTTGATGCCTTTGGGTTAGAAAAGAGGAGTATGGTAGAGATAGAGTTACCAAAAAAGATTTAATGAAGTGACGCAGGTAAAATACAATGATAATAAATAAGTAAAAGGAAAATCTATTTGGATCCACTTCATAGGAATCATAGACATTATTATGATTAATTATGTTTACCATGGGACCAGAGAAATAGCATAGTGGCAGGGCATTTGCCTTGCACGCATCCGACACAAAATGGACTCCAGTTTGAATCCCGGAATCCCATATGGTTCCTGAGTCTGCCAGGAGTAATCTCAGAGGGCAGAGCTAGGAGTAACCCCTGAGTACTGCCGGGTTTGTCCCCTCCCCCCAAAAGAAAAAAATAATTATGTGTACCACACTTAATACTATCATCTTCAGTCTGGCCTGTGACAAAATTGAAGAGAGATGATATCCCACATGTGCCCTTTTATGGAAAATATGAGGTAGGTCTGGAAGGCAGAGAGCTGGCCTTCTTTGATTAATCTGTTCTCCTTCTGTGGCTAAACCTAGCTTCAGGGGAGTTCAGTCTGGGTTTACAGAACACAGAAATATAGCACCACACTCTATTACTGAGAGCACCCCACACACATACTTCCTGTATCCTTTCTCAAATTGTTTGTTGATTATAGCAGAATTTGGAAAAATTACTGGTGAGTGAAATAAGACTGCTTAGATGAACAGATCTAGGAAGTAGGTCCTAGAAAGTCAAGAGATGCCTCATTGCCACTAAGTATTACTTTATGGGGTTAATTTCTTAGGGCCTCAGTTTGCCTCAATATAAAATGGTGGAAATTAGGGGAAAGAAAATAAAGGCAATCCAACATAGAGAAAACAGCAGCAGGAAAATCTTAGAAAAATTCCCACTGGGTCTTGCAACAAACAATTCTTTGCTTGCACCTGGGACATGGAAAGGTGGGGATAAGGGAAGTGTAATAATCAGAACAAGCAAGGATCCTGGTGTCTTAAGCTGTATACATTATGGGATCTTTTCACAAACTTTTCCCTGCCCTTCAATTTAGGGTTCATTGGCAAGAAAATATAAAAGAAGAATAAGAGAAACCATTCAACCCCTCTTATAGAGTATGTATGTTATAAGATATTCTTTTCCTTTCATCTGTTCTCAGTGGTCCAACAGCATTCTCTCATAGCAACTGTACTTTTATATGGATTAAGAACCAAATGCTGAAAACATAACAGAAAAAAGAATCTTTTTGAAGTTTCCAATATCTGACCTGCCAAGAATCAGGAGCTTCAGGGAAGCTAAATCAATTACTTAAGAAGTTTCCATTTTTTCAGCTTTTTCTCATAAAAATTTGGAGGGAGACTGCAACCTACCTATCCAAAAACTAATAATAATAAGTCTATGTATGCTAGAGAGCTGATAATTAAGGTTTTTCCCTATTTTATGCATTAGGTGAGATGACGTGCACCAAGGTTTGCTCAAAACACTAAGATTGACTCCAGAAGACTTCCTAGGATTGCATTTGACCTAACCATCCTAATTAGTGAACTGTTGGGGCTTGGTTACAGAACATGTGCTGTTTGTTGTCAGCAAACCCACAATTTTGGAGCTCAGCACTTTGAATAAAACAAATTTAAGGACAAGAAAATTGCTTTTTCTATCTAAAATTTTATTGAATATAAATTTAAAAGGGGTTGGAGCTGCGGCACAGCAGTAGGGCATTTACCTTGCATGCATCTGACCTAGGACAGACCAGAGTCCCATATGGTCCCCCAAGCCAGGAGTGATTTCTGAGTGCATAGCCAGGTGTAAGTAGCCCCTGAGCATCACTGGGTGTGGCCCCAAAGCCAAAAACAACAACAACAACAACAAAGCATCATTCAAGCTAATGCACATATCTTTGTGCTTGTTGACTTTATAAGGGCACCATATTTGTTGGATACCTGTTGTAGGCAGTCAGTATTAACTCAGAAGTTCATGCTGTGAAACAAAAGAGAACACGTATAGAGAGGTCTATGGCACTTGAAAACTCATGCTTTGCATATCACTGATGAAAAATAATTGTGTTTCACATAATTAAAACAAAATGAAAAAGAAAAATATCCTTGGTTAGCAAGGTGAGAAAATATTTCATGAGTCAGAGTGGTATTGCAAGGCCTAAGGTACTTGCCTTGCATGTAGTCGTCTCTGGCTTAATCTCCAGCACCAACAGTTTATATGGTCCCTGAAAACTCCCAGGAGTTATCCATGAGTCATGAGTCATCCCTGAGCATAAATGGGTCGAACCAAGGTACCCTCCTAAAAATACAGTCCAGACCACCAGCTCAAAAAATATTCTTTGTGTTTTCAATTTTTTACAGTTTATTTATCCACACCCCAGAGGTGGTGTATACTTCTTTTATTGACAACAACTAATTGAGGCAATGAGAGACAAAGTTAACTATGTGTTCAATACTATCAACAGAAAAGCAACATTTAGTTAGTTGTCACACTCAGAATGTCTGAATTAAATTCAAAGTAAATTATTTACTGAAGTAATATGACTTGTAATAAAATAGAAATAAAATGATAAATTTGTAAAATCTAAGGTATGTTCAGGAACAGTTTTCAGGAATAGTCAGAAAAAAACTAAAAGTAAGGGTCTGGAAATTAGAGAAGGATAGAAATTAGAGAAGGATGGGGCAATAGAGGCAGATTGGGGAATATTGAGACTAACTTAAGTGTGTATGAAATAATTCTAGACAAGTCTGTGACCTCTTGCAGAAAATTAGTTGTATCTAGAATCTACTCTTGCAAATAATGAAGAATCATATAATAGATCTGAAACAGGGCGAATTATTAAAGCAGCCAATAGGAATCATAAATGCCATAAAGCCATTATGCTGCTCAGGACTTCCACTGGCTAAAAACAATTACTCAATCCTAAAATAGGGAAGTTGTAGGACAGTTAAGGAATGTTTTATAGTATACTGATTCAAGAAGGCTGATAAGGCAAGGAAATAAACATAAGAATAAGGAAACAAAAATGACTAGGAGGACCGATCATGACATCAGGCAAGAATTAGTTCTTGTTCTTCTAAGTGTAAATGTATGTTAAGAATGTTGATATGTTACTTAAGGGCATGACCTCAAAATGAAAACAATGGAAAGATTACCTGGCATAAGAATATTTCTATGGTGCTAACTGAAAAAAGTGAAAGCCAAATTGCATACATAGCATAATCCCACTGCTATGTAAGATACAAAAATGATAAAAGATATACCTCCCAGTACAAAGGCAAAATATTGGAAACTGAAGGAAATTTTTTCTGACTCTAAGTATAATAAATGGCAGTCTTTCTTTTATGCCTTGACATTTGAACAATGTTCTCAGAGACTCTTTGCTTTCCAAAGTAATAAATTTATTCTTGGAGCCGGAGAGATAGCACAGTGGTAGGGCATGATGAACCTGGGTTCGAGTCCTGACATCTCATATGGTCCCCTGAGCCTGCCAGGAATGATTTCTGCAAAAAAATAAATATATGAAGAGAAAAGCTTCTTAAATAAAGTAGAAATTAGAGAAGCAACAGAACAGAACAGAAGTGAAAGGCATATAAGTTATTCTTGAAAGACAATAGAAGACATAGTTTATGTAAATAGTAAAGAGAGTAGGGATAACCCCTCCTGCTATCTTAATTTTTATCTTGCAACCTGTTTTAGGAACCTCAATCCATAGTAAAGAACATTATAGGATGGGTGAGTTGTGGAGTTACTGAGTAAAATGAGAAACCAGCTGGATAGAATTTCCAAGAATGAAAAATCTATATTGTAATGTCTAGGCTGTATAGGTAGGCAAGCTAGTGGACAAAATAATATTTGGTCATGTGGTACCAATGTAAGAGGCAGGAGCATGCCAAGTAAAGCAGTGGTTTTCTATGTAAGTCAGTTCTTGAGCCCCCATAAAAGCTCTGGAATACTCTTAAGCTCATATTACATTATGCCCAATATTTCCTGTGGCTATACACAAAGAAAAATCAGTAGAAAACATTTAAAGCAATACTTATATGTCTAATGCCATTCAAATAATTATATATAATAGTTATACGAATAGTTATATACATGCATGTATATAGATGCTTTCAAAATTTCCCCAGCATAAGTTGCCATGACCTCTAGTTTATGTGAGAAAACAGGAAGGATTTGTTACATACTCACCTAAACTCACAAACCGAGCTTGTGTCATAATCACATATAGAGCTCAGGTTTGTTCATCTTATAATAGCATTTCATCAAATGTTATATTTGCCTGATAAAGAAAAAGTGGCACTCACTGTAAAGTTTTGATACAAATAAACACTTTGTATAAGGAGGTCAGAATTTTGTTATTATCCATATTATTTACTTAACTAAAGATAAGGGCTTTTCAAACAACACTTGAACATCCATTCATCAGTTCATTTAATCTGTAAAATTTTATGATGAACCTGATACCAGAGAAGTTAACAAGGACTATATCTGAAAGAGAGATGTGATTGCTGCCTAAATGAGATTTCTGCTTCAAAGAAAACTGGTTCCTAAGCCATATGTTCACAACTCTGATGAAGTGGCACCCAAGAAGTCCTCAAGAGGCCCCAAACATGAAAAGTAGCTATTCATGGTAGTCAGAAGGAATTTAAAGAGGAATAGCAAGGTCCTAAACATTCAATGAAAGAAAAAAATGAGAGTGGGTGGATTTCCCATAGATTGGGGCCCAAAGTCTAGACAGAAGGAGGTAATATTCAGAGCCATGTATTTTGTGATGTGTGGAAGCTCAAAGAGGCTCCAGCAGCTGCAAAGAGTTTCTAAATACCATATGGTGCTTTATTTGTTTTTAATATATACATATCAGTGTTCCACCTGCACAACTCAGTGACATATTGATTTAAATTAACTAAAAATAATTCTGCTTCAAATGAAAAAAATGACCAAATTGATATTTTGATCAGTAGTCATTTATTTTTTCCTAAGATTTTAAAAAATTTTAAAGTATTTGTATACATTTTATTATCTCATGTACATAAAAATATGAATACCCAGGTCAGAGCATGGAAGCATAAATCAACCCTTTGAAATTTGGACTACATTTTGTGATTATAATAGAAATGCAAAAGCATGTTTATTTACTTATGCATGCATAAGCAGGCACAACATGTGTGGTATTTTGCATACTATTTAATACTAGAAGGGATGGCTGCTTGGGTGCTAAAGTGCTAATCATAGCTGCCTTCTATAATGTAAGATGCCAGGGCTTCTGAAATAAGAGGTCAAATTTTTCAGGCATCAATACGACTGTTTATGCAAACAGATAAAAGAAAAAAATAAGAGCTCACTATCCATTTGTCCTATTTAGCTCCCATGAGGTGAGCTAGCTGAACTAAGTAGCCAACTCAATAGCTTCAGAATTCTGGCCATGTTGGTGTAACAACAAGAGAATCACAAATTTTCAAACAAAATGAAAATCAGTCCTGGCTTGTCTGCACTTGGATACTTCCTTAACTGGCTGAAAGGATTGAGCTAGCTCAGCAGGCACAAGTAGTTGCAATAAAGAAAGACACAAAGTCGCACAATTCCAGTCGCACAATTCCAGATGCACTACCCCCAAGACAAAAGTGACCTTTATAGCCAGCCAGCTTCTGAGGCTAAGAGCAAGGGAATCAAGCCATTTTAGGAGAGAGGATCCAGAACCATCAACCTGTAATTGTACTATTCAAATACTCATAGCTCCATTCAGGAGCCTGTGACCTCATTCATCAATGTTTTTCATTATCCTTCAAGAAAGGCCAGACCAGTAATTCTTGTCCTCCATTGTCAAAGCACCCCATCTGGGCCATTCTATCTCCCACAAAAGGCAAAATAAAGGAAAAATGTACATAAGGAAAAAAAGCAAAATAAAGATAGATGTATTCATGATGAATGTGTCCGTTGCTCTACACTTTAGTTACAAACAGAGTAGCTAAGAGTCCATGTATTGGTAAGTAATAAATAAATAAAAAGGTTAGCATGCTCAGCTTAACCACTTAAGTTCAGCTTATTCAAGTTCTATGGAACTGTATGGGAGAGTTCTAGGTCCTCCAATCATATTTTTGGTCTTATTTTTGGACTCAAACTTATTATTCTGCCAATGATTCTCATTTTCTCAAGGATCAGGCTTCTCTGTAAGTGCTTGATGGCTTGACCAAGGCAAAATAGATGGTGACCCATAGAAAATAGCTGCCTTTTTTAAAATCTAGACCAACAAATAATTTTATTTAAAAAATTAAAATTCTCCTTACCACAAAGATAACTTGCATAGTCTTCTGAATTTCTGTAATTGAATTCTGAGTAACAAGGACACATCAACATAGCCTAATTTAGATGTTTTAAACATAATGAGTACTAAAACTAAATTGCTTATACCTCTCACCTTCTATTGGCATAAGAATCTCATATAATAAAAATGTGATTGTTAGGTTATGTAAACTATTTGCTGCTAACATATTGTAATTAAAGTTATAGGATAAGTTGATAACCATCAACAACCTAAGATGAAAGATTTTTTTTTTTTTTAGTATAGAAAGTAAAAGCAGGGAATTACAAATAGCCATAGGCAACAAAACCTGACAAATATCTACAGAATTGAGCTTAGTATGATGAGAAAACAGAGAGGAAGATGAATCATGTCTGACTGTTGGAGAATAGGTTGTATTAATAGTGTTGTATAAATTCTAATGTTAACATTGTCTAAATCAAGGTGCCTCACATTAAAAAAATAGTAAATAAAAATATGATAAACTTGGAGAAAGGAGGGAGAGTATTTGGATATTCTTGACTCTTTGTGCATAAATTCTAAAAACTTAAACCTGCTTTGAAAAATGAATTCTAATGAAAAAACAAAAATAACAACAAAAATTGTCTGGCCTAAATAGTTTTCTGGAAGTAAGGCAGGATAATTTCTGAAGTTTGAGGTGATCTTGCATAGCTAATTATTTTGGCCAAGGTAAAATGTTTCATGCATATCCACAGATCCAGTTTTGTGCTTGAATCTGAACACACATGTTAGTTGTAGTCTGGCATTAGTTGATGGAATTTGCTATGTATTACATAATAATTCTAGAAGTAATTTCTTTTTTTCTGAGGTGGGAGTGTTCTGACTAATAGTTAAGTAGAAATTTTTAAATAGATATAGTGGTAGTTGAGTTCATGCTGTCTATGCCGAGCAGTGTCCTTAGAGAGTATTTCATTTTGAGTGGTGATTCATGTTCAAGCAACATTTTTCAGATGACTGAGAGTTCAGGTCACTTATGGTATGCAAAAGAATAGGCTAATTTCTCATTAAAAACTCCCACATTAATATGGTCCCCAGGGAAAGAAGACAGTAGAAAATGTTGACTGAGTGGTAGTGCAAACATTCAGAAATATCAGCCATTTAGTCCCTTTTCTGAAAGAGCTAGCAAAAATTGTAATTGTGGTACTACTTGCCCATCTAAACATAATTATCTGGGTGCATAATAAAAAGTATTGATAAACCAACTGGGAATGGACCAGTTCAATAAGCCCACAAAGAGACAGGTATACTGTGCTTGAGGGGCATTCCTGGGCTTACCACAGTGAAGGCCGTGTTCTAGCTTGGCTGGTTCTTACCATGACTGGTAAACTGAGTTGTTCAGGCCTTTTCCCCTCTCTGCTTCTAAATTTGGGATGACAGCAATGTCTCTAGTTCTTTCTGGGATTATGCAGTTTTCAAAGAAAATAAACATGCATTTCTTTCTTAGCTATTCCTTCCCATGTTGATATTCTTCACATATCCAGGAATTCAGTCTCAGAATAACTGAAGCAAACATTCCTTTTCTTTGCTTCTAGTACTTCTCAACACTGATGCTGTGGTAGAAGTTATGATCCAGACCATAGGGGTGCTGCTTGACCACCTTATACCTACTAGATTAATCATCATTTTCATTCACCAATGTCTCTGAGTGCTGGAGACTATACTAGACATTTTTCATGCATAATTTCAATGGATACTTAAAAATGGATATGGAAGTTAACTTGATCATTTCCCACCTTTCTGATGTGAAGAAAGTAGAACATAGATTCATAAATCTGCACAGTGACTGGAGGCCTATCAGAATGGACATAACATCTTTCCCGTTTGAACTTTGGAAACCCCAGCATTTTGTGATAATGTGGTGACTACTCAGCTTAAGCAGATCAAGCAAGAATTGGGAAGCCTTTCATATCAAAGACCCTTTGTGGTCTTTAGATGACATTAAAATGCCAAATACCTCCATGTTGTGTCTATTTTGTCCTAATGTTTTTTATTGAAAGCTGGAGACTTTTACACTGGAGACAACTAGTTTATATTCTCCAGGAGCCAAGTGGAATGCCATCATGAGGATGTCATTGCTTGAATACCTTTGATTCTCTTATAACCACAGAGTGTAGTATGTAAAAAATGAATGTATAAACTTCCTGCTTATTTATTCCATCCATTCCAGGCATACTTCTTACACCACAGAATGATGCATGCCAATAAATTAATGAGTCTTTCCAGGGGGAATTGCCCCATCACTCCAACATAATATAAGCTTCTGATCTAACCAGAAATATGAGGGGTTATCATTTTTTGTGCCTCTATACAATATGGACTGTAGAATCTCCAATATGAGGAACATTTAAAGGTTTATCATGTCATAAGCCTGATTTTAGCTAGGTCCTCTTCCTGTGTTATTTCTATCACTGATAGTGTCCATATCTATCAGTGAAAGAGTCTTTCTCTAGAAGTCCCAGTGTATGTGAAAGGAAATAGTCTAAGATAAAGTTTGGAGATTTTAGAAAACTGGTTATTGAGACTAGAGAGGTAGTCAAACAGGTAGAGACTTTCCTTATAGGGGGCCAACCTGGGTTCAATCCTCAGCATCTCATATAGTTTTTCGAGTGAAGAGCCAAGCTTAAGCATCATATGGTATAGACCAAAATCAAAATATCAAAATAATAAAATAAACCAGAAATCAAACAAATAAAATGTTCTATGCTGGTGATAGGCAGAACATTGTTGCAGCTTTCAAAAGTATGTGAATTTATAAATCTCTTTTTGGTTGCAATATTTTGTAAAGTACTAGATGATAAAATTAAAACTATTTATGTTATTTTGCTGATTTAAAATTTTTATTAGTATAAACGTTATAAAAACCCTGAATCAGACAAAGATGATAAATGACTTTATAATTGTGCCTGATAATTCTGTGTAAATATGATTGGATTACCCTTACATGAACACAACTCTTTACTCCCTTTTTATATGTTGATTCCTAGGTATTTGGTGCTTTTGTACATGATTTTTATGTGAGACAGTCTTTGATATGTTCTTTCTAGATTACTAGTTGCACAGAAGACAGAGTAATGCAACAGATTTTGTGGTCTGATACTTTGCTATACGGATATTGCTTTTAGAAGATTTCTTTAAAGAATCCTTAGTGTCCTCTACATATAATATCATGTCATATGCAAATAGTGATAGTTTGATTTATTCCTTACAATTGTATCTGCTTATGATATTAATTTGATGTTGGCTTCATAAAAGCAGTAAGGATTCCTGCTTCATCAATATTTTGGAAAAGTTTGCAGAATAAGTCTTGTTTGAAGATTTGATAGAAGTCATTAGTGAACCCATCTGGATCAGAGCATGTGTTCTTTGTTGTTGGGAAGAACTGTAGTCACTTACAATTTTTTTGCTTGTAGTTTCTTTATGTTTTCTAATTCCTCAACATTCAGTTTGGGGAGATAAAATGCTTGTAGGAAGTTATCTATTCTATATTGTTCTGTTTTATATCATCATATTTATTATCTTTTGTATTTCTGGGGATTCTATTATAATTTACCTTTTTATCTCTAATATATTTTATCTGTGTTTTTTCTTTTTTTCCTTGTGAGTCTAAGCAAAAAAAAATCTCTCTAGCTTATATATTAGTTCAAGGAAGCAGCTCTACATTCATTGACCTCTTATATATGTATGTACATATATACAATCAATTTTGGGGAGACACATTCGGTGACACTCAGAGTTTACTCAGAAATCGCTCCTGGCTTGGGGGACCATATGGGATACCAGGTGATTGAACTGTGGTCTGACCATATGGGATACCAGGTGATTGAACTGTGGTCTGCCCGAGGTTAATACAAGCAAGGTAAATGCCCTACTGCTTGCACCACTGCTCCAGCCCCTATTTTAATTAATTTTTAATTTATTTAAACATCATGGTTTACAAAGTCACTCATTGTTATGTTACACCTTATTTTACATAAGACAGAGATCATCCCTGATTCCTTTGTGCTTGTTTACAACTTGGATTTACCCAAAAACAGAAGATTGTCTTACTTGTAAGCTTGGGTGGGACTGGCTCAGGATAGCCTGAACTATCTCTCCTTACTACCTCACCTATTGGTGGTCTCTGAACTGAATAAAAACAGCAGTTCTGGGGCCCGGGAGATAGCATGGAGGTAAGGCGTTTGCCTTTCATGCAAAAGGTCATCAGTTCGAATCCTGGTGCCCCATATGGTCCCCCGTGCCTGCCAGGAGCAATTTCTGAGCATGGAGCCAGGAGTAACCCCTGAGCACTGCTGGGTGCGACCCAAAAAACAAAAAATAAAAAAAAACAACAACAAAAAAAAAACCAAAAAAAAAAAAACAAACCCAGCAGTTCTGGCAGGCAACTGGCTCTCCATACTAGGTAGAAGATTGCCAAACTACATGTTTTACCCTCAGCCTAGTTTGGATTATTACATCCAAGACACTGATTCAGACTTGATCAGCTAGGCTTGGAGAGAAGACATGTGGAATATTAAAGCTCAAAATGCAGTTCTGGGCATTCAATGCACAAACACCAATGTAAGCTTCTATCTACCCCTGTCCCCAATTTTTAACCTACGCCCCAAGACCGCAACTTTAGAAGAAACAAACTAGGTTGTTTGTTACAACAAAATGGCTAATAGAATTCTAAAAAATACTTTAGTAAAAGAAAAATTTTGAAAAATTTATAACACACAATGGTGTCATTTAAGTTATTGAGGGTTTACAGAATTTGTTCATTGTTTTGTGACCATTCAGTGCTACTATTTTTGTTTATCTAGCTTAGTTTGCTTCTATGCTACTCTTCCATTTTAATATGGTGTGATCTTACTGAGCTTAAATATTGAGAAATTGGAGGTGTCACATAACAGTATATGTAGCCACAAGCTCCAGAAACTCAAGAATCTGTCTAACTGAGACAATTATCATCCTCATGCTCCCCCATTATAAAGGTTTTAAGCCTTAAGACTGGTGTACCTCTGAATTTCAGTGGCTTAATTTGCCTAGCTTCAAGATTAGTCATTCACTTTTTGTATTATTTTCTTAATTTACATATCTTTAATTTCTTCTCTAGTTAATATGTCTATTCTTCTAATTTAGGGATTCATTTCTTCATAGTTTTCTAGGTTAAGATGAGTGTTATGGAGGGCTTTTTCTTAATATTTTCTACTATAGACTGTATTGTTATAAAATTTCTCCTGATTATTGCCTTTGCTATGCCCATATTTTCTGAATTTTCCTTTATACTCACTCATTTTAGTTTAAGGAACTGTTGATTTCTATTTTGATTTTATATGTTGTTAAATAGTAATTTAGTTCATTTTTTTCCTTGTCTGAGTATACACTTGATGAAATTTCTATTTTTGTGAATTTATGTATGTTTAATGGTGTCCCGGTGTGTTTTTTTTCTCCTAGAGAATGTTCTTTGTGATGCAGAGAAGAAAGTGTGTTCTCCTTTTTGAGTTGAGAGAGTACTTGGTATATTATCAGTGCCATCTCCCCCAGTTCATATTTCTTTACTTAGATCCTCTCTGTTAGATACACTCAATGGTAATGTGGAGTGCTGATTTTTCTCATTATTATTATGTTTCTACCAATGTGCTTGTTCAGTTCTAAATGGATATCTTTCTATATTTGCTGCTGCTTCATTTTTTCACTTCTATTATTTTTATTTTTTGGTTTTTGGGCCACATCAGGTAGTGCTCAGGGGTTACTCCTGGCTCTCTGTTCAGAAATCGCTTCTGGCAGACACGGGAACCATATGGGATGCCGGGATTCGAACCACCATTGATCCTGGGTCAGCTGCTTGCATGGCAAATGCCCTATTGCTGTGCTAACTCTCAGACCCCTCACTTCTATTTTTGTTTCCTCACTTCATTACTGATGATAGCTTGTATTTTCTCTTCTAATTTAATGATAAGAAACTGCACCCAATATTTTGCTAATGTGACTTGCAATTGTATTATTTAGCTGTTTTAAATTTAATTTGTGTGGATTCTTTCAGACTCTGAATCAATTCTTTGAGATGATTGAATTTCAATTCTAGTGAGAGAACTTAAGTTGCCATTTTGTATAGAGAGGTGATTTGAAGTCTTCCTCAACTGGAATGAAAAATTTAATAAACTTGAAAACTTGCCTGAATTTCTGTCCCTAACTGTTACTGGGGCCAAATTATTATGTTCTTAGGATTTGTGGGTGCTGACAGTGAAGTTTTAGGTTCTTGATAAATGGAGTACTGATCTGATTCATTGTTTTTTTATAATAGTATGCAAACTATTCCTCTGCTATTTGAAAATTTTCATTTGTATGCGATGGTATTTCAATAGAACTGGAAGGAATGGGTCTAATCCTTTTTGTTGGCAGGGATGATCTGTCACTAAAACAATAAAACTATAGCTCTCAACATTTCTCAAATTTGAGTGCAGCAGTGAAGCACAAAGGGTTCCATTCACCATAATCCATCCAATTCCTCATCCAGTTTCTCAAGACAGGAGACATAGCAACAACTTCTTGCACAGTGGTTTCCTCTGCTACACATCAGAAAAGATCTCTGTGGTACTCCTGAAAAGGTAGGTTTGGGAGGGGCTCAGTATTCTTTGCTGAGATGGCCTGATTCCTGAGCTTGCTTCTTCACTGTATAGGTCTCAGTATCATTCACGTGTACCTGATGTTTAATAGAATCAACTTTCCCACATGCTTTTAAATAACCCATGACATCTTTCTTTCTCTGATCGGCAGTAAGATTGCCTGACAATCTCCATTAGCATTCTCAAAAGCTAATTGTCTCAATAAGTATTGCGGAGTTTCTTTACATGTAATATGTCTCTGAATTGCATCTGTCAGTTTCCCAACAAATTCTGCATATGGCACAGAGAATCCCTGAAAATTTTTGTATAACTTCTTTTAAATTCCGCATCTGCATCAATATTCTCCCAAGCCCACAATGCTGCCTTGTGGACATGAGTCAAAACAGTATGGGGCAAGACAGCTTACTATTATGTGTCCTCCTACCCTCCCTCTCTACTCTCCTTATTAACATATTAACATCTCATTAGCCAATAGAACCCCTAAAATTTTTTTCTCCAAGAATAACCTTAAGTCTTGGAGTTTTGTCTTGGTCTCATCACTGAACCACATTTTCCACTGTATATATTGACAAGACCTAGGCAGGTTTTAGAAACCACAAGAAAATCCTGGGGGGTTCTAGAGCATACCTTCACTCCAACCTGTAAATATATTATGAGACTTAGGTTAAATATGGACTAATAAGATTTTTAACCATAAGCTTCACTTGGAACTACATCTAGGGTAGTCTGGAGGGTGGAGTGGTGAGGGATGGGAGGAGAACATTTCTGTTGTATCATTTTCAGACACTTGAGTCCAAAGAGGTGGTAGTTGGCTCAACATTTACATCATTCTATCTGATGTACTGGAGGTTAAGTCATACTTGGTAGATATAGATATCTCTGGTTTGATGCCAGTAGCACATAATAAATTATTGGACCTGGCCAATAATTTAGATTGGGAACACATCACTACTAGGAAGGCACTCCTCCACCTTTTGGGGCATGTTCACAGGAGAATCTCTAAAAGACATGGCATATTCATTCCAGAGCAAAAAATGCAGATAAACACAACAGACTATTGTGAAGCTGCTCTGGTAAAGGTAGTGACACTTATAGTTCAAAGCAAGATGATAATCCACCAGAGGACTATGTTGTATATCACTCATCATTTTTGTTCCTGTGTTGAGGACTCTTCTCAAGCCTCTTCCTGACACCAGATGTAAAGGGCTCCTCTCGTCATAATTCAACCCTGGGCAAAAGAAGTCTGAAACAGGGTTGCTGCTAGAATTGCTGCTAGAATTAATAAATCAAGACAGACATAAGGGAGAAAAGCCTGGAGTCAGGGGATCCAGCCTCATTGTCTGAGAGTCCATCAATTTGACCTCTCCTGCAATTTTTATTGACCAAGATCAATCCGCACTGGAAGGGAGAAGTCAAGTGAGAGACAAAACAACCTACCTTAAGGTAACTAAGTCTATGTGGGTCTTTTCCATGTCAAGAGGGATGGGAGAAAGGAAAGAGAAAGGAAGGGCAGAGTCTTTGTTTTGAGTAAAGCAGGGTGTGATGTCTGGGCTGTAACTCCACAGTGGAGTATAGGATAACAAGTGTCTGTGTGTCCGTCCACTGGGACTTAAGGTGCAGTTTCCACTTTATAAAGTGGATGGATGGGGTTATGAAAGGTGGATGGATATCTTATATAATTTTTAAATGATTTGAATGGGTTATGAAAAGATAGATGAATGGATATCTCTTGCATATGCTTTGAAAAACATTTAAGTTGGCAACAAGTTAGCTAAAGTTCAAATACGTGGACCGTGAATGCAAATTTTAATCCAAATATAAATACAAATTTTAACTATATATTTAAATTTGCTATATAATGGTTTTTATTATTCAGAATTAACTAAAATTTTGAATATTCTATAAGTTTTTCATGAACTATTTTATGTATTGGTATGTAGGTAAATAATAGTATGGTAGCTTTTGTAAACTAACAAAATGTTATAATCCATATGTATTACCATATGTATACAAATGTTGATAATATAGTTAATAATGTGCTACTAATATGCTTCCAGAAATATCCTTTCTTAGGTGTCATTCATTAGGCCACCCTATGTATAAAAGATAATTTACCTATGGCTGAGTCATGCGTATTTCTTCCTTACTTTTTGTTTTAAGGGAAAAATGTGCATGCTAGACAATCCTAGCAAATAGGACCTTGAACATATTGACTAACTCTTTAAGGTGCTCTACCTATATTGGAGAATCTGAATATCTGCAAATAAGAAATAGCTTGGACATATGTTTTCAGGGGCAATATTAATATAAATTATATATCAGTTCCTAAGTCTACAAATCCATATCATTTCTTTTCCTTATCATAATGAAACTTTACTTATGAATCTGGTGAGATGTTTCATTGCTTTTTATTTGTTTTGGGGGGCAAACCCTGTATTTCTCAGGTAACTCCTGGCTCTGCACTCGAGAATTACTCCTGGCAGCCTTTGGGGACCATATGGTATGACAGGGATTGAAATCAGCTGGCTACGTGCAAAAAAATTGCTTTACTTACTGTACAATTGTTCTGGCCCCTATATGCTTTATAATCTGTACTTCCCTGTCTTATGTGCTCATATTTCTGTACATATTTTACATATTTACATTTTTTGTTTGCCATTATATTTTTTTCCTTTAAGATTTTCTTTTTCTTTTTTTTTTGTTTGTTTTTTGGGTCACACCCGGCAGTGCTCAGGGGTTACTCCTGGCTCCATGCTCAGAAATTGCTCCTGGCAGGCACGGGGGACCATATGGGGCACCGGGATTCGAACCGATGACCTTTTGCATGAAAGGCAAACGCGTTACCTCCATGCTATCTCCCGGGCCCAAGATTTTATTTTTCTAATGAAAAGTTATGTATGTTGTTCTTAGCATAGTTTGAATATGATAACAAACTTATTAATGTAAAAAATTTTAATCAATGTCAATATCTATGCCATTTTCTTTTTATAAATCCTTTCTAATTTCTCATCACTTTAGAAATTTTCATTTTATGCATTTCTCATAAATATCAAAAATAATGGGCTATGTGATAATAAATGGTTCTAATATGGCAGAAATTTAAAAAAATCTTAATTATGTACCTCATGACTCAAGTGAGATTATTTCTATTCTTTTCATACTTGGGGGTCCAGTGAGTCTATTCACTGTGTATGCTGGTTCTTATAAAAGAATAAATGAAAATCTTGACCTATTGGGACTATGTATTAATATTTACACAGCAACATGTCATACATCATATCACTTTGTTATAAATTGTTCATAATAAGTAATAGAGACATATACCTCACTCCCAAGAGTGAGACAACTGAAACAGAAACCATGAATCTATAATGAGAATGAGAAATACTAGTAAACAGCATTCATAATTGATGCAAAATATATTTGAATTGCTGAATAATATTCAATTGAAATGCTATTTAATTGTTAAACTTGCTATGAATATGATATCCTATATAATCTGTGGGTTCTATTTACTCATTAGTATTTCTTGTATAATTTGTTTCCTCTTATCAGAAAAATCATATGCACTCTACTTTTAATTTTAAATGTTTTCTTTTAAAATATTATTAGTTACCATAATTGATAAACTATTATTGATATTTTTGTGCATACATTGTTCCAATACTACCCTCTACTAGAGTACTACTTCCACTCCATTGTTTTAGGGTACCCTGTAGATTCCACCCTTAACTCTGTCTCTACCTTAGCAAATTATTCCTTATAGGCCAGTTTTTGTGCTCTATTGCTTTTGGCCATTTGTTATTCCTTTACTATATTTTATTATATCCCACATTAAAAAATCTTTTTCTTATCTTCACTTAACCTGATTCCCCCAATTCTAACCACATATCAAGAAATTATTTAATTTCATCTTTTCTTATAGCTGAGTAGAACATATATATGCCACCATTTTCTATTCAGGTATGTTTGTGGATATGGACCATCTCTATATTTTGGCTATAATGAGTTATATTACTATAGCCATAAGATAGACATGCAGGGGGCCGGGCGGTGGTGCTGGAGGTAAGGTGCCTGCCTTGCCTGCGCTAGCCTAGGACAGACCGTGGTTCGATTCCCCCGGTTCCCCATATGGTCTCCCAAGCCAGGAGCGACCTCTGAGCGCTTAGCCAGGAGTAACCCCTGAGGGTCACCGGGTGTGGCCCAAAAACCAAAAAAAAAAAAAAAAGATAGACATGTCTTTTTGAACAGAGTTTTTGGATCTTTGGCATAGATTGTCAGTTGCTGAGTTGCTGAGGAATATAGAATCTCAATTTTTAGATTTTTGAGGTATGTCCATGTTTTACATAAAGGTTTGATTTTTGTCAACACTCCCACCAACAGTGGATGATGATCCCTTTCTCTCCATCCAATACTCATTGTTTTCGTATGTGTGTGTGTGTGTGTGTG
>PVKC010005826.1:0-32324 GCA_004027635.1 Crocidura indochinensis | reverse complement strand
CAACAGTAACAACAACAACAACCCTGCTTTATTCTGGCAAGAAGCCTGTGAAAGGGGACAATCTGTCACTGACTCATAGAACACAATAATTAAGGTCTGAAATGCTTTCCAATCAAAGAAGAGGAATAGTTCACTCAGAGTTAACTGTTTCAACAGCATCCCTAGTGAAATACCATTGTTTTAGATTAAATTGACTTAATTTCTTACTGCTTCTAAGTAAAAATTAGGGCCTATCTTAAGAATTGCTAAAGGTGCCCATTCTGGGCTCTTAGCTCTGAACAGAGAAGAAAGACTAATGTTGTATGTATGTTCTCTGCTCTATAACAAACCTGATCATAGGGCTAATGTTTGTAGCAAAGAGGAATAATGAACAAATAATGAGCCCACATTGTGTTTACACATTTCCTTTTGAAACTAATAATTTATATTCTCTATGTAAGATTGTATGTTTTCACATAAGCATTGAAATTCACACATAAGTGGGGATGTATATATTATCAAAGTATGATTGAATTTTACATGTTTCATTTCACAGAAGAAATTCAGTCAGTCAACACATTCATGTAGTGACACCAGTAGTTCACACATGGTGGTTTATTTTAGTAACAGTTGATTTTCCCCAATAATGTCACCTAAATTGATCTTTATATATAGGTCTATTGTTCTACCTTTCTGCAACTGTTCAAAGTACTTAAGCTTCCACTATATCTACTTTCTTATAAAATATTGTAAAATATGAAAAATGCTAAAATTGCCCCTATATCCTTTTTACCAAAGATATGAAATCTACTGTATTTCTTAACTCACTGGGAAATAGTTTTTTTTTTTAAAATTCATGTCACACAGACATTTGTTGCTATAAGAAGGTACAATTGTGATAAATTATGTTTATGCTTAAGAAAACATGATATAAAATGTTTTTTAAAAGCAATTCATTTAAGTCACCTAATAAAATAACAGCTAATAGTTGAGATTTTACTTTTGCACTAATCTTTATATGAACTGTTGTTTTGAAAATATTTGGGGCAAGAGACATAATACAGAGGCATAATACAGGGGTTAAGGTGCTTGCCTTGTATGAGATCAACCATGGCTCAATCTCCAGCACCAAATATGGACCCCGAAGTACTATCAAGAATGAGCCCTATGTACCACTGTGTCTCCCCACATACCACACAGCATGTACACATGTACTCAAATAAAATGTTTTGAATAACCCAAAGAAGAAAGTATTTTGCAGTTACCCCATTTTACCTATGAGGAACCTGAGATTCAGTTGACTATCTTACTTAAGGTCACAGAGTCTAATTTCACACATAGATAGTTTATCCTTGAAGATTTTGTTGCTATGCCATGCGTCCTCTTCAGAGCTAGGAATGGCAAAATTCTTATATACAAACCAGAATATTATTTTTAAATCATTGTGAGATACAGAGTAAAATGTTATTTCAGTAATAGTGTTTCAACACTCATCCTTACAACAATGTTCATACCCCACCATCAATTTCCCCAATGCAAGAGACACTTTAATGATTAAAAAGGAATTGGGGTCACTAAATAAAGAAAGATTAAATAAAGAAATAATTAAAAAATAAAATTAAAAAATAAAGAAGATATAAAAAGAAAGGAGTTGGGGATTTCTTAAAGGTCTAACAGTATATCCTGATAGTAGCTACGAGAATATATCTTATGTATAACCTGCAAATTTCTAGACCCTTGCTAAAATCAATTAAATGAAACGACATGAATTTTTATCTTTTCTAAGTATTGAAATGGAATGCCTGATCATAGCAAAAAGAAAAGTCACCATTTACGAAACTAGAAGGTTATCTTATTTTTTTAATTTTCTTTTCATTTCTTTTGTTTGGGGGGGCACACCCTGTGATGCTCAGGGGTTACTTCTGCTATGCACTTAGAAATCACTCCTGGCTTGGGGGACCATATGGAATGCTGAGGCATCGAACCAAGGTCCCTCTTAGGTTAGCACGCACAAGGCAAACACCCTACTGCTTGTGCTACCGCTCCAGCCCTTCTGTCCTTTTAGTATTAAAAATTTCATTGCCAAACTACCTAACTCATAAGTACCTTTATTCTATAAAATGCTTTTGGATAAATTATAATATGCAGTGAAATAAAGCTATGAACCATTTTGCAATATTAAGTATATTGCAAACTCTTTGGAGAAACCCTGGTCTCTGACATAATATTTTTAGTCATGAACGTCTAGTTTCCTATGATCTCAGTGATATTTAACAATAAATCCTAAACTACATGTTTAGCAAAGGCTTTGGGGAAATGGATGTCAAGTCCATTAATCACAGATGAAAAAATTTCTTTGGGTTGGAATGTCAACCAGGCATTAGCTGTGCCTTGTACTATAAAATCTACTCAAATGCCCTCTTCATTAGGTCATTTGTCCTTCTGCCCTGATATATTTTTAAGGCAGAAACTGGTAATTAGAGATATAATCCTTTTAGAGACTTTAGACTATGTGCGTTTTGCATATTCGGTCACAATGACAGCCATAGGAAATTTCTGTGTAGCATTTTGCTCTCAGTTGTCAGCTTGACCAAATCCCATATAAAATAAATATAAAACTGCATGTTCTGCAAAGCAAATATGTCCATTAGAGGAGAAGTAGTTCAGGGTAATTTAAGATAGTTGAAAATAGGCATTTGTAAGTGAAGGATTTATTTCACATTGATTTGGGGAACGTGAAAATAAAGCAAAATGGTGTTTACTTCTTATATTCCAGGCAAAAGGAAGCATTAAAGGGGAAAAAAAAACAAAATTGTACCTATCAAAATTGATATGGTCGAGACTAGGATGTTGGCATTTGTGACTATATTAGAAATGGAGTGATATTATCTGCAAACCCTTTGAAAGTGGCGAACGCCCATTTATGAATTCCTGGTGTAAATGCACAGCCGCACTATCAAGCACATTTACAACCTGTGAATAACTAAAGACTTGGGAGGCAGCGTCTAGTCCCTGGCAGATGCTATCCACATTTCTCAGCTCTCCCAGTGGCATTCAGAAACACAGGCTGCTTCTGAGAGGAGAATGCAGACTCCAAAAAGGTTCAAATGAGAGTGGCTTTGAAATGAAATGCATTTACATGTGCTTTAGTGCTTCTGTAAAAAGATGCTATTGTTGCATTTGTCATACTTCTGTTAAAAAAATGTGGCCATTCTTTTTTTTTACAGTCAAAGAGACAATGAGTGGGAAGGGAGAATTGAGATATGGTGGACTGTTGGATGATATTCTTTTCCTTCCTGTGTTCTGGAGAATTCTGCAGTTGTCATTCATATTAGAAGAATGTAGAACATTTGCCCCTCATGTTAACCTCTTTTGGGTTATACATTTATAGAAGATTGAATATATAGGGAGAAGTTATAAAAGTCTTTTTTTAATAGGACATATGATTTTATAAAATGTGATGGTTAAGGGGCCGGAGCAATAGCATAGTGGTAGGGCGTTTGCCTTTCACGGGGCTGACCTAGGACGGACCTTAGTTAGGTCCCCAGTACTCCATATGCTATCCCAAAGCCAGGAGCAATTTCTGAGTGCATAGCCAGGAGTAAGTCCTGAGCGTCATCGGATGTGCCGCCCTAAAATGTGATGGTTAATTCAAAAAACAGGACTATCTTTCTCTCTGGGACAGTCTCAGTTACTGTTGCCCAGAAATTCTGAAACAGAACAATAACCTACAGTTTCACATTTTAATAATAAAATCCACTTTCTTTTTTCTTTTTTGTTTTTGGTCTTTGGGTCACACCCGGTGGTGCTCAGGGGTTACTCCTGGCTGTCTGCTCAGAAATAGCTCCTGGCAGGCACGGGGGACCATATGGGAAACCAGGATTCGAACTAACCACCTTTAGTCCTGGGTCAGCTGTTTACAAGGCAAAAGCCACTGCGTCATCTCTCCAGGCCCTAAAAGCCACTTCTTAAAGTTGTTTGGCTTTACTCTAGATATGTCTTAAACCTTTACATTTTAATCTGATCGTCATATATTTGAGCATATTCTTAGATGCAAATCACTTTGTTGTAATCATTTTTAAAATAGTGGACGCTTCCAATGAGTTGGGAACTTTAAGCACAAATCAAAGTGAACAAGATTCAGACTTTATCCTTCAATCCATATCTTACCATGCAGAGACACAGCACATTTCTTTGTAAAAACAATATGCTTATTCTCTCCTTCACCTTACCAAAATTAGCAATGACAAAAATGTGAGGACATTTTCACTTTTCTTTAAAGATCTTTTTTTTTTTTTTTTGGTTTTTGGGCCACACCCAGTGATGCTCAGGGGTTACTCCTGGCTATGAGCTCAGAAGTCGCTCCTGGCTTGGGGGACCATATGGGAACCGGGGAATCCAACCGCGGTTCGTCCTAGGCTAGCTCAGGCAAGGCAGGCACCTAAGCTCCAGCTCCACCGCCCGGCTCCCTTTTTAAAGATCTTAAGTAAAGATCTTTAAAGTAAAGTAAAGTAAAGTAAAGATCTTAAGTAAAGATCTTTAAAGATCTTAAGTAAAGCCCGGACCTTGAAACAACCCAAGTATCTAACAAATGAGAAATAGCTAAATAATCTGTGCTATATATATACACAAAATAGAAACTATTCAGCTTTAAGAAAAGGCTAATTATGCAAATTTTCATTATAAGGATAAAACTATAAGGGAACACAGGGAAGTCAAACAGAAGGAGAGAGACAGATACAGAATCTCTCTCATGTGTGGGATATAAGGAAACATATTATGGATATAATAAAAGGTCAAAAGCATACATAATGGAATACCATACAGTTGCAAGATATGATGATACTATGCTATTAGCTACAACCCTTACTTACTTTATAATTCAGAAAAATATGGACAAATACCAGGTAATTATGTGTGGTAAAAGAACAGGGAATACAAAGTACCAAAGGGAAGATACTTAAATTATTCTGTTCCCTAGATTATAGAACCAAGAAGGATAGGGAAAATATGAATCAAAGTGGGGGAGTAGGAAGAGGTGGCTGGAAGATGAGGGTTGAAAGCAAGGGACTTTATTACATCAGCAGTGTAAAGGTCTGGTATATCTATATGTCTGAACCACAAAACCAACAAAACGGAAGTGTTAAACAACAGTAACCAAATTTAAAATGTGTTTATTAAAGAGGCAGGTTGGAGCATGGGAGGGAAAGTTGGGAAATTTATGGGGGAAATTGACATTGATGATGAGTTTGGTGTTAAAATGTTAATGCCTAAAATGCAACTGTAACTAGCTTTGTAAATCTTGATGTCGGATTTATGAAATAAAAAATACCCAATAAAAAAAGGTCAAAAGCATCTCATTACCTTGTTCTTGACACATGGTCCTTTCAAAAGCTTGGCCTTACTGCAACACCTTCGAACAATCAGGTAGATGGATGTATTTGATTTGGGATGTGTTGAATTCCAGGCATATGTTGGGAATTTGAAACAACTGCATAAATTATAAGCTAATAGGGACAGTCACTATGTCCCAACACACAGTGCCAGTTAGCTGGGTGCTCTCTTCCTATCTGTGTTTTCTTCTATGATCCCTGTTCCAACTCTGACTAATAAAATAAGAATGGGGGATTACAAGCATCAAACAAAGGAAGAGAGAAAAGGCCTGCTATGACCTTTTTTTTGCCTTTGAAACTACACCAACTCTTAACAAAGAGAACTAAGAAACCTCAGCACTAAATTAAATTTGTAGGATCAAATAGTATGCAGTAGAGTAGTGAATATTTAATGACAAGTATGACTACATTTTCTGGTTAGATTACTTTGGGCTTGTTGTTAACTCAGTGTGGAAAAGAGTTGAAATAATTATCCAGGGGCAGAGGAAGAATTAGTGACCCAGGAAATTAGAAGGGACTGTGGGTGATCAAAATAAAGTGCATTATAATCACCATCTTGAGTCAGGAGTTCTACATAGAAGAAACAAAAGTCTTAGATAAAAACTTTGTGGGGGCACCACAGTTTTAATACACTGGCAGGACAAGAGCCAACTATGGAGAAAAACATGTGCATTTTTAAAAATTACCAATCATAATTTCAGGTAAGTAAACTGAAATCTAAAGAGGTAAGTATTACTCCTGATATTATAAAACTCTCTAGATGGCAGGATTAGAAATGGATGTGACTTGTGTCAAAAGCCCTGTGCCAACAATTCCCTGGATCCTTTTGAAACTGACTAATTTAGAATTGCCAAGAAATGATGAATAAATTAGAGTGACCTTAGAAGCAATATCACTTAGAAGCAATAACACAACAATAATGTTTCAAATACCAGAAGATACGAATCTGATGCCAACGCAAAGTATAGCAAGTGAAATCAGTATAGGATTCAAGATACTTTTGACTCTTTAACCCCAAACTTTTAACTCAATGACCAAACTTGCACCTTCTCTAGATATGTCCCAGATGGAAGCTTAGACTTAGGCTGAGCTAAAACAGCATCTGTGTTAGGGATTTACTTATTGCCTTGTTAACCTCTGGAGGAGATTCATTTGTCTTTGCCCTTTCTTCCCTTGATGCTCCTGATAGGCAAAATTTAAAATTGTCATCATTATTGTGAAAATACCTCATCAAATTTATTTTACATCTGAGTTTCTGTTATGTACCCAATGAGGCTATAGAGGCAAAATATTCTTTCAACATTGGAAGCATGCCTTTTAAGAAGCACTTTTTAGGGGAATGGGGACTCTTCAGTTTATTTTATGTAGTTCACACTAGTTCAAGTTAAAGGCAGACCCCAAATTGTTACATCATACAAGCTCTGAGGTTTTAAAACTTGTGAAAAGGGTTAGAATGAAAATTCTACTCAGTGCAAGGAAATTCTCTCATAAGCTTCAGAGGGCCAAAAACACTTAAAATCCATGAAGCTTCAGTTGACAGTTCTTAGCCAGTCCAATCTCAAGAAAGAACTGGTGTACATTCTTGCGCTGGTTACTGGTAGCTGAACTGCATCTCCAACTCTTGGTGCTCAGTTGAAGCACTATTGAAGACACATTTTTTTGGACACCTTCATTAATTTCTTTATCATAATCATTATTGACCTCTTGGATTATGCTATGGTAAGGGTCTTCATACCATTTCTTTGTTGACTTCTTACCTATATAGTTAACCAATCATTTATTTAGCTGTGGCCACATCTTATATCTTTAACCTATCATTTATTTATTTATTTGGGGCCACACCTGGTAGTGATCAAGGCCTAATCCTACCTCTGTACTCAGGGATCAAAAATATGGCAAGGATCACATTTGGGGGGCAATATGGGATTCTCGGGATTGAACCCAGGTCTATCACTTACAAGGCAACTACCTTACATATTGTTCTATAGCTCCAGTCTTCATTAAATTACTATATGGATATAATCCTCAATGCCAGCAGAAAGCAGATCATAACTCTTACTTGTATCAGCAAAGGGGTTGAAAAATGGAAGTTCTGAATAGCCAACATACAAGATACAACATAAAATGTATAATAGCTGTGGAAACAACCTGTGTGTGGGAGGGCAGGGAGACATAGTGCTTACAAGTGAAGAAGATGGAGCTGGTGGCTTATAAATCCTCAGAAGTAGCTCAATGACTAAAATTAAGCATGTTTTTTAATTCAAAGCTCTAATCTGATGTAAGAAAAACAAAATCCATGTCTCTAGCTTTCCTCAGTAGTGATAGCCAAAAATTATGTATGTTTTCTTCACTGAAAGTGCTGGTGAAGGTGAGTTCTGGCTTGGTGGTGAGGAGGCTCTGTAAGCAAGTAAAGTTGGATCTATTGTGTAGAGTGTGGTGTTATTAACAGGGCTGTTTTGTGTGTTTTTTTTCTTTAAATAATAATTGTCTATTCAATTGATCTAGTTGGCATCTAGATTTTTATTTAGGTATTTTTTCCTCAGAGGAACATCTTATATAATAGGTAAATAAGGTTAAGACATTTCTTTCAAGGACATCTGATTACTAAGGTTCAGAGACTAGTCATAACCCCAAATTGTTAAACTGTAATAAAAGCCTAAAGCATTTGATTTACCAATATTGAATGTCCATCCCTCTATTCTTACAACTTCCAAATACTATTTTATACTAAAGTGTGCCGTTGATAATGCAGTTTGCAAGGAAATTGAAGCCAGTCTTTCATCTTCTAGTATTCTGCCCAATCTCCCCACCCACACACACATATACACACACTGGATTTATAGTAGAAGAGGCTTCTTTGCATGCTATTTGTCCTGCAAGGGAACTTGCCTACCTAAGGAAGACTCTGTTTTGACCCTCATGGTTCCTGTTATTTGAGTTTTTAAATTAATTTTTTTGGTAATCTAAGGCTTGCTTGACCTTTGAGAACTCTGCAAAAGTGCAATTTGAGAACTGATTTCTGTGTGTGGACAGACCTACAAACAAGAAGAAATAATAGGTCAGATTTTGGATTCATATTTCAAAGGTCAAAAGTGCAAATTTCATTAAACTTGTACTTAGGATCAATTTAATTTAATCTTGTTTTTCACATTGAGCTCGAAAATCTATAAGATGATCCATGATACAGATTGTTTCCTATATAGATAGGGTGAAAAATGATGAATTGCAAAAACAAATATAATGATCCTGGCTTAAAATAAAGTTTTATTATACAAAACCTTTATTGATTTCAATATGAAATAAAGGGAAAATAGTGTGTGGACAAATTTCCAACAACAACACAAAATATTCCTTTTGGGAAATTAAGATCCAAATGCTAACAATGTAATTTCTATTAGACTTGTATACCATAGTTTTGTTTCTAAACAACTCTAATGTGTGAACATAAATGAACTTAGATATCTTTTATGGTCAAATGGAATCTCATTTGGTTTATAGCAATTCAACCCAAAGTTAAGGGGCTGGAGTGATGGTGCAGTGGTAGGGTGTTTGCCTTGCACGTGACTGACCCAGGACAGACTGCAGTTCTATTCCCCACCATCCCATATGGTTCCCCCCTCCCGTAGCCAGGAGCAATTTCTGAGTGCATAGTCAGGAGTAACTCCTGAGCCTTACCGAGTGTGGCCCCAAAACAAAACAAACAAAACAAACAATAAAAACAACCCAAAGTTAAGTATCTAGTTTAATTGCTTTCAAGTTATACCTTTGTCAAAATATTAGGACGTAGTTCTTTGTCACTTTATAATAAAGTTTTTCCCGCTATTTTTGAATAATTAGTTTCTCATATTCATATGAGTTTTCATTTAAATTTCCCTTAATGACTATACTTCTACCAAATACCTTCTACTTTTCTAGTTTCTACTTATTTTCCCCCAGTTTTAAATCTGCTTCCACATATTTAGGTACTTGTTATAGCAGAAATCAACTTCCTACCTAGTGACCAAATATTTTAGTTTGAGCTTGTATTAAAAAAGGCACTATAGACCGGACCAGATAACTTAAAAAACAGACCTTTGGGACCAGAATGATTGCACAGCTTATAGTGCTTTTGCCTAACATGCAGCTGACCTCAGACCGACATGAGTTTGATTCCCGGCATCCCATCTGATACCCTGTTCCTATCAGGTATGATTCCTGAACACAGAGCCAGGAGTAAACCTCGAGTGCTACTAGGTGTGATCCCAAAACCAAGACAAACAAATATATATATATATAACAGACTTTCATCACCATCTGAGAAGATCAAGGTCAACATATCCAGAACCTCTTCTGGGGTTACACATGACTTCTTTCTCTTTGAGTCCTTACTTATGGAGAGATAAAAATTCTTTCTTCTGTCTTATAATAATACTAATTCCATTTTGATGACCCTTCACTAATAACCTTCTACAAAATGAATGATCTCCCTAAGATCTTGTTACCAAATACCATTACTTTGGGGGCTAGAACTTCTGTTTATCAGGTTAGCATGGAAACATGACTAAATTTGTGGAAGTTGAGCAAAACAAGGGATGACATATTTTCGGGTTATAACTTCTCTATCTCCACTCAAGATCACTGACATCATCTGTGAATGATGAGGAGGGTAGGTGAGTTCTGTTTTGCTTCCTTTTGTACTCTTATCCCTCTCTTATCTATATTAATATATTCAATAACTTCTGAGACTCGGGTTCTTTGTGTATCAAAGCAGAGTGAATCATTTCAAGAGCAAGGCATATAAGATATGGGCAATTAGATATTAAAATCCTGTGAAAAACCTTACAGTGCATGTCCCAGATAAGCTTGTTTGGGTGTCTGCAAGGGTTTGTTTTATATTTTAGAGCCAACTGTCACTCCCACTCTTCTTGTTTTCTATGATTTATGTGGATCAGGAAACTTATTCTAACATGCTTAACTTAAAGTATAACTTCAGAAGCTGGGAGATAGCATAGCAATTTAGGTACTTGAGTTAGCATATTGCTAACTCAGATTAGATTCCTGACACCATATGGTGCCCCTAGCACTGTGAATGTGGCCTAGAGTTTCCATTAATATGACCAGGTATGAGGTAATCCCTGACACCACATGGAAGTCCTAAGATACATCATCACATCCTCAGAATTTTGCATTGAAATACCTGTATGGCTGGTCAAAAATCTCTTGTACCTCCTTGAGCACTTATTGGGAAACTTTCCCATCCCCCAGAAAAATAACAAAAGCCATAAAAATTAGTATTTCACATTTCTGAAGCTGTGGTCAATTAAATTAATTATTTTTGTGGCATAGAATGTGTCTTGAAGGAGAGATGAAGTCATGATATTTTCCTGTATGTGGAAGTACGTGGAATCTATTATGCTGAGTAAAATAAGTCAGAGGGAGAGAGAAGAAACAGAATAGCCTCACTCATCTATGAGTTTTAGAAAAAATTAAGGACTTTATTGTAATAATGCCCAGAGACAATAGAGATGAGGACCAGAAGTATCAGCTCACTATATGAAGCTCACCACAAAAAGCGGTGAGTGCAGTTAGGAAAATAACTACAGACAACTATCATGACAATGTTAATGAGTGAAAGAAGTAGAATGCCTGTCTGGAATACAGGCAGGAGTGGAGGGGCAGGAGAGGAAGGAGAATCAACGGTGGTGGGAATGTTACACTGTTGGAGGTGTTCTCTTTATGACTGAAACCCAACTGCAATTATGCTTGTAATCATAGTGCTTAAATAAAGATTTTATGTAAAATAAAAAAGAATGTGACTGATAGTGAGATCTGTACTTAAATTCATTCCATTTGCTTCAAGAAAGATCAGATCTGGCAACATAATTCTTCAACATGAAATTTAATATTAGAATTACCCACTGAGATATTTAACTCCAAGAAGTCTCAGATATTAAAAAAAATTCCAATTAATTTGCTGGCTCTATGAGTTTCTGAAAGTTTATCTTCTATCTTTCTTCAATTAAAACTAGTAATCACATTCTGCTGTAGTTACCCTTTTCCTCTATAGAAGTTTTGTGTACAAAGAAACATATCTGAAAGTTATTTGTGCATTATAAAAAAATTACATTTTTTTTTAGGTTTTTGGGTCATACCCGGCAATGCTCAGTGGTTACTCCTGGCTCCATGCTCAGAAATTGCTCCTGGCAGGCACGGGGGACCATATGGGGCACCGGGATTCGAACCGATGACCTTTTGCATGAAAGGCAAACGCCTTACCTCCATGCTATCTCCCGGGCCCCAACAATTACATTTTTAAAAGTAAAAATGGGGTTTCTTTAGAAATTCTGAGGAAGGGGAGGAAAAAAGTAGAGAAAGAGAGAGGATAATGCTCCCAAGAGGGATCACAGGCTTTTCTAAAAGTAGAGAGAGCACCATATATCACAGCATTAAAATATGAAAGGTACATATGTCAAGGGAAAATATATGGGAAACATGTGCATGTGAGTTCCATGTACATGGTCTGGAAACACACATGTAGCTATTAATAATTTTTAAAGGCCACATTGTGGATATGAGAAATGACTATCATGATTCACAGGCCTCTAAGGTGATGCAATCAAAATGATATTTTTAACACCATGTGAACATATTTTTGAAAGGTTATGACTCACAGTTAAAGCACCTGCCTTGCATATGGGAAGCCCAGTGGTTGATCCCCAGCAACAGACACACACACACACACACACAAACACACACACACAAAGAGGGAAAATGTTCTCTAGATTTTAGTTATATGAAATATATAGGGTCACTGTTTGTAAAAAGCAGTGTTTTTTTCACAAGAATTTATGCTGTCTCTGAGAATGATCTTTATAGGTAAGATACAGTTATATAGATATTTTTATGCCACACATAATTCTAAAATTCAGCAGTTTTAATTAGTGAGTGATGTGTGTTTGTTATTGGTAACTAAATTAGGTGAGAACTTCCTGATTACCATCTTTGCTATGATGTTTTTGGGAATAGAACGGTGCTTCTAAGTGCTTGCTTTACCCTACTATTAAGTTTGGATCCTAGCAGTAGTGATAAACTTGAAGAAAATTCAAAATCTTAATCTCTGTTAATATTCCTTAATTATGGCACTTCTGGCCCTTAACTTCACACATATTTATTTCCTGGTTTAAGAATAACTGGGGGATTTTTATAAGTATGGAGTAAACATTATTGTCCTTTGCTATCATAAAATTGATGATCTTCCTTCACGCCTCTTATCTACCATTTCTTTGTTTTCCTGGTTCTCTATTTAGTAAAAGCTTGTTAGTCTTCTGGTTAGGCCATTAGATTCAAGTGACTGTCACTGATTAGCAGGATAAGACATTTTTAATTATAATATTTGCATGCTGAAGGGAGAAAGGGCCTTTTCTACTTAAATCACATACTGTCTTTGGTCTCAGAACAAGAGACCTTGTTCTCTGAGTTCTATTTATTGGCTTTAATGAAGTATTACCTTAATGTGCTTGGAATAGTTTTTGGCATAAAAAAGATTTGGCATAATTTTTCTTACCATTAACATTAAAAGGATTTTGTATAGCAGTATACACCAATCATTCCTTCATTTCCATACCCCATTTAGAGTTCTTCATGGAATGGGAAAAGCTCTTGATAAACTTTTCTACCTTAAATTGACTTACAGTGCAAACTAGTTTTCTACCACTATTTTCTTCTTTTCCTTTGCATCTTTTATCTTTTTCCTTTCTTTTTTATTTTATCACCTTCTTTCTTTGACATTCCCTTTTTGTCTTCCTTCTTCCCTTCTCTCATCTTCCTTCTTGATTATTGAGAGTGAAAACCAATTGAAAATTTCATGACTTCATCTCTCCTGACTGCACAATATTCCATTGTGTATATGTACCACAGTTTCTTTTTCCTATACATGGATGTACATGGAATCTATTATGCTGAGTGAAATAAGTCAGAGAGCAAGAGAAAGAATCAGAATGGTCTCACTCATCTATGAGTTTTAAGAAAAATGAAAGACATTCTTGCAATAATTTTCAGAGACAAAAGAGAGGAGGCTTGGAAAGTGTAGCTGGAAAGTGCAGCTCACGACATGAAGCTCACCACAAAGGGATGAGTTTAGTTAGAAAAATAATTACATTGAGAACTATCATAACAATGTGAATGAATGAGGGAAGTGGAAAGACTGTCTAGAGTACAGACAAAGGTGGGTTGGGGAGGAGGGAGATTTGAGACATTGGTGATGGGAATGTTGCACTGGTGAAGGGGGTGTTCTTTGCATGACAGAAAACCCAACCACGATCATGTTTGTAATCAAGGTGTTTAAATAAAATGTTATAGTAATAAAAAATAAAGAAAAACAGTTGAGATTGGCAAGAATGTTGTGGAAAGAGTGATATTCAGAATATGCAGAATGTTGACAAACTGCATTGCAGCTCCTGGCCTATCTGTCCAGGTCGGGTTGATAAGTATTTGATTATTTTCCTTTTTTCTTGGACAGCTGGAGACTTGGAGGTATTTTTTTTTTGCTTCCAAAGAAATGATCCTTATGGGATATAAATTTGAAGGAGAGGCATCAATTGGAGCAGGACCTTTGGTAAAAAGTACTTTTTTTCTATTGCAAATATCCCAGAACGAGGCCTGTAATATAAAATGAAAAACTAAGAACAAAATGAAATACCAGTTTAATTTACCCATTTGTCTTTGTGGATTTAAGTTAACCCATCTTAATGAGTCCCCATAGAATTATTTTCTAATTAAAACATATATATGCCTAATGAGTTTTCAGAATAACAAGACATTTATAATAATTTAATGAAGGGCATTCTTTTCATCTATATTTACCTAGCAGCATAATCAAAACCAACTTAGAAAGGTTAGATGTGGTCAAAAGAAATTTATGAAGAGTGGCTATTAAGAGATAGAGCATATGTACAAAGACTGTGGTTAAATAACATTAAGTAGGATGTGTTTATTAAAATGATGCAGAGATTTTATCCCTTCATTCTTGATGTCTCTTAGTACCTGACATTATACTGCTATGGTTTCCATGGAAACAGCACACACTCTTCCTTTCAGCTGACCCAAAGTTCAAGCCCTGCTGTTGCAATAGAAATTCTCAGAAACACCTTCACTTTTATGAAAAACAAAAATACCAAATCTATGCAAAAAGGAAAGGAAAAAAATAGGGGGAAGAAAGTCCATCAATTATATATATCATGACTCAAAGGGAATGTGAAACATTTTCATTAAGAGATAATCAAGAAACAATTTACCATGCTGCAGGTTGAATCTGTCATTACCCTTCCCTAAATTACCTTAGAATTGATCCTCCTTAGCCTGCCTTAACATCTGCACCTTCCATTTCGAATTCAATGTCTTCTACTATTTTTAGTTTTCTAGAAGTATTTCTCATTTTTGATGTTTTAATAAACTAAGAGCTTGTTTCTCATTGAATAATGAAAAAATGTTAATTTTGTGTATACATTTTCTTTGATGAAAAAAAGGTTAAATTTGATAGAATATTTGAAATAAGATTTCTCATGTGTGGCCACGAGTGTTATTTTCCACAGACCCCTTTTGTGGGCTAGTAGCTAAACATTTTTGGATGCAAGTAACAAAAAAACTAAACTTTATTGGCCTTTAAAATATTCTCAGTGGTGTATAATATCAGAAAGTCCCAAGGCATGTGATTTGGGTTCTGGGTCTCTTCCTCTGGGATTTTTATATTCCTGATCTATGTATATATACTTATACTCTTATACTACCTGTTTTACTCTAGAAAAATTGCCTAAAGTTGTTGCCCAAGTTGCATTAGCCTTACAATAAAAGTAAAATAATCATATGATCTACTTCAGTCCTTGTGCATAAGTTACTTCAACTTTACTATTCTAATTAGGTTTAATTCATAAGTCAATACTTAAGTAGAATGTAGAGTTATGTTGGGCTTTATCTTGAGGAATAGTCTTTTCTATGCCACAGTGAAGTTCTAAAGTCAAAATACATGCAAATATATGGGCTATAAGGCATCACTATGTGTGTCTATGTAATTTTGCACACTTTATCTAGAGATGAATGAACAGATGGTAAGGAAAAACTACTGTCCACTCTAAAAGTCTAGCTCATACTAGAATCATGAATATTGGGTAATTTTTCCACAATGCCTACCACCCATTTTATATAAATATAATATAATAAGTATATATATAATATAATAAAGGTGCACATACATCCACACAGAAATGAAGACTTTTCTAAATTCCTAATACAATCTAATATTTCAAAAGGGATATTGGTTAAAAAACTAGACACATATTTGTAAAAAAATTATATTTAAGATTATGCTCCTTAGTAATGAATAACAAATTATTTACATAAAACACATCAAATAAACAGAATTGTTTACTTTAATTTGAAAGAGTCACATCCAGTAGTGCTCTAGGCTTACTTCTAATGGGTTTGGGGAACCAAATGGGTTACTGGTGGTCACTCCCAGGCCAGATGGACACACACAAGCACTTTACCCACTATACTATCTCTGTGGCTAAATAATAAATATTTATAAGTAAATTAATAAGTCTGAGGATAGGTTGAGAAATAATTTAGTAAGAAAATGACATTTAGAGGAAAATGGCTTCTTTCTTTCTCACTTGTTTTTTCCTTCTTTAGAACTTTTATGCCAAAATAAAAAAATTGGCCATCTGGGGCCGAAGAGATAGTATGAAGGTAGGGCATTTGCTTTACATGCAGAAGGATGGTGGTTCGAATCCTGGCATACCATATGGTCCCCCAAACCTGCCAGGAGTGATTTCTGAGCCTAGAGCCAGGAGTAACCCCTGAGCGCCACCAGGTGTGACCAAAAAACAAACAAAAAAAATTGGCCATCTAAACTGAAGAATTTACTGATTTATAATTTTTTACTTTCCTCTTTGTGTGTAGCTCCTTGTAATTTACTTCCATGTTCTGTCAAATCTTCCATCACTTTTTCATTCTCTTTTCCACTGTATGTATGAAGAAAATCCTGTATTATATCATTCTATCCAAAGGTCTCTGACAAGGTGGCAGTAAAATGACCAAGCTAAATGAAATATATTTTAATCACTTGATGTGACAATAATTTCAAATGAAAACATAAGTAGAGATGTTTTTAAAAAGACTATTATAAAGGAAAATATTCATAGAAAATATGTTCATGAAAAATTACTGTTTAAGGAAAGGGAGCATGATTAGTAAGGTCACTATTGGACAAATAGGCCTACAAAATAGATGCCATAAGTGTAAAAAAACAGTCAGAGAGAAAATAGTATCAGGGAAGAAAAAAAGAGCCAACAATGAGAAAAGGTGCACAGACTACCTCATAGGGAATATGATTAGGAAGGAAATCACAGAGAAAGGAAGTCCTCAGCTCATTTATGAAACCAACGTGCTATATAAGACAAAATGGGAAAGAATATATAAACTAATAATAGTGACTTGGGGGGGGGTGGTACAGAGAAGAAATGTATTTCAGAATATCCAACATAGAGAAATAACTTCAGGGCACAAAATGATAGGAGGTAATTCGGACTTGAAAACAACTGTTTCTAAAAACCCAGGGAAGTCTTTTAAGTTCCTATGAATTAAGAAAAAAAGAAAAGAAAGAAAGAAAGAATGTTTTTAAGGTTTGGTCTTCAATCCCATATTCTCTCTTGAACACACATATCTTTCTTCCTTGTCTTTTTGTCCCTCTGTTTGTTTTTTCCGTTCTGGAAGAAACCAGTGTTCTTTCTTGAACATATGTTTTCTTTCTTTTCCTTTTTCCTCTTACATCTTTCTAAGCGAAGTTTGTTCAACTATCTTCCTTGAAAATATAAACATATTTTTACAGTGTGATTAAAATATGATGAAGTGGGTTAGAATTTGTGGATTTGATGGTCTTCCTTATTACCACGGTAAATTCTTTGTGAGACTAATGAAATAATTTAATGATAATGCATGGCCAAATTAGCCCATAGGTCTAGGATTGTCTTTTATGGAATATGGGTGAGATACACTTTTATTTCCATACCCGTCTCCTGCTGTGTCAATCTCACTAACTTGACTGTGCTAACAACTCTCACTAATAGTTCAATATTTTCCCCTTTATTATGGCACATGTAAAAGAAAGTAATTCATTCTTGTGTTGTTGGACATGAATTTGTCTGGGTAAAAGTCCTCAAAGGCTACAGTGTGCTTCTTGATCATCTTTCTTACTCTAAAATTTCAAATGTTGTATATTATTAGAAAGTCTGACTAATACAGAAGCTAAAAGACAAGGGGTACTTGCACTCTAGGGAGTAGTAGAGAACTCTGAGTGCTGTGGGATCAGTTAACACCTGCAGGGATGAATGCCAAACTGTCATAAAACAACTAAGCAGCCAGGTCTAATAGGAGAAATATGCCGCCCCAACACACACACACACACACACACACACACACACACACACACACACACACAAACACTCCTGCTTGTGGGGGGCATCTGAGGCCACAGATCATGTGATTACCAGAACAATGTCTAGATTAATAACTGACCACTTGTGCTCTAAACTTTGAGGCATAGGCAGTTGGACCTTACACCCAAGGGAAAGCCTGGTTAATGGAGCTTGTTGGAAACTTCGTGAACTCCAGCTGCGCCTCCTCATAAAACTTATTACTCTCAAATACTGGCTACTGTGTTCTCTTCCTACCTGGGCTTATCCCTGGAATCACCTACAGAACTAAAGTATTCAGGCTCTGGCAGCAGAAACGTGTCCATTTAGCAATACAAATTTGCTTTATTCTTAGAATATAGTGTGACCAGACAGCCCCTTCACCAATGCCCTCAGCTTACCATAGCTTCCTTTCATGATTCCAAGTGTGCAAAAAAAAATTATAGTAGACTGTGGGGGAAAATTCTGAAGCTCACTGGTTGTCTGGTTTCCCAAGGGTTGAAGGTTGCCACCTGCAGCTTGCTTTCAACCCCCTGCAGTTCATGGCATTCGCTATGTTCATGTTCATGCCAACTCTGGGGTGGGCAGGTCACCAGAAAGGGGCATCGCATGTAAAAGCAATAGATGGAGTCAGGAGAGAGGGTGCTACAGGCCCAGGGAGCTAAGAAGCCTTTAGGATTTAGCTATTTTGCTGTTATCTTCTTACTGTTCTGTTATACATGTTGTTCTATTCTCTCTTGCTGAACTGTTCTATATCTGCTTCTCCCTTGAGCTATTTTTATTAGCCTGAATTTAACACAAATTACCTGAGGGGCAGGGTTGATATAATTAATGGTGCTTATGCTAATTAACTCAGAAAAGGTGAAAGGAAAAATGATTTTATTGGTGTCTATAATATTACAGATGACAATAGGTCTATACCAGCAGATTCTGAAAAATGCTCTCCCTTCACTGACCTATCATAACTATTAGAGGCTAACCACAATTGAAGTTCACACCTCTCAGCCTTCTCTTCTTTTCTTTTTTCTATAGAACCTACAGGTCAGAAATAAACCAATGCTGAGAAGCCATGGATCATTTGAGGCTGTTGGAAAAGTCCTGAACATGAATCTTGCTTAAAGATATCCACCTAAATTTAGACATGAGAAATCCCCACAGAGAATTAATGTTTTTTAGTATTCTCTAGAACCAACCTCTCTGCTTCTCCCTGCCTTTGTCTCAACTCTCTCACCCTTAGAAGCCTTGTCATCCAAACAGTACAAAGATATCAGAATGTTAAGAAACACCATAATATCCTGGAATACAATGTAGGATAGATCCTGCAAATTATAATTTTAATCTATACCCTATATATCAATAAAATTAAACAAATAATATAGTATAATTTGTAGAAATGAACATGCACACATTTAAAATTTTAAACACATATATATCATAAATTATGATGCAAACAAAATCCCTGGGAAAATTTTACACACAACAAAACGAACTACCATACCTAAAAAGAAGTTTAAGGCAATTGTTTTAATAATATTTAAAGAAATAAATGAAATCATGGGGAAAAAAAGAAGCACAACAAGGATGGGACATGGACTATGCTTTAAACAAAATGGAGCTGAAAATACAACCATTAACTTAAAATGCAATAAGGAGATCAACAGTATATAAGAAGTATATAAGAAGTAGTTCATAAGATCAGCAAGCTAGAACATATGGCAGTGACAAACACAAATAAATCAATAAAATAAAGGGCTTGAAAATATGAAAGCAGTGTAAAAGCTCTATGAAACAAGTGGAAGAGAAAAAATTAGACTAATATCCCTGATGAACATAGATGCAGAACTTTTTCAAGAGACTATCAGAAATCTGATCTCATCAATATATTAAAAGTGTTGTGCAGGGGCAGGAGAGATAGCAGAGCGGCAGGGAGTTTGCCTTGTAAGTAGCTGACCCGGGACAGACAGTGGTTCAATTCCTGGTATCCCATATGATGCTCTGAGATTGTCAAGGGTGATTTCTGAGTGCAGAGCCAGAAGAAACCCCTGAGCATTGCCAGGTGTTGCCCCTCCAAAAAAAAATTGTTGTGCACTGTAATGAAGTCCCTTTTGTTCTAGGGATAGAAATATTCACAAATAAAAGTACTATAAAAGTACTATTCTATCAATGAAATAAATAAAAACTAAAATCATCTCATCAATTCAATAATAATTTTCAGAAAATTATTCGACATAATTAGCACATGTTAATTATTAAAAAAAAGTTTTGAGAAGGTGAGTATTGAAGGAATATCAAAAAGACCTCTGTACAATAAAGAATGTTTACAACAACTTCACAAATAACAATGTACTCACTGGTGAAAAACTTGAATTTTTTGTTACTAATTGCAGATGATATGACATAATCTATAGCAAACCTTAAAGACTTCATTTTAATGAAACTATAAGAATGAGTTAAATGTATTCAGTTGAGCTATATTCCCACGTCTATTATCGGCATGGCACTGTTTGTGATACATGGTATAATATCAAAGAGGGTGATCTCTAGGACAGTGCAGCCACATATGTGAGCACCACAGTAAAACATGAAGGTTATTTCAATAATAATGAATAAAAGGGAAGAAGAGGAAGAGACTTACTTCATTATCAGCAGAAAGCAAAAATTCTAACTGTGCATGGTGACATATTAACTAAGCTCACTATGGTTTTATATTGTAAATATATACTTGTATATATGTTTATTAAATTTATTACATATATTATTATATTATATATCATTATACATTATATAATATGTTATATTTATAATTTATAATATACTATACATAATATAATAATATAAATATATAATTTATAATTATATAAATGTAAACACATTTTATATTTATATAAATAATATATTTTTATATATTATGTACAACATATACATATATATTTTGTAAATATGTATTACATATATCCTTTGTACATTAATCAATTTAATGCTACATAATTTCAATAAAATGCAGTACTGTTGGCCCGATCGATTGCTCAGAGGTAGAGCGTTTCCCTTGCACTTAGCTGACCCAGAGCGAACCTTGGTTCAATCCTCCAGTGTCCATATGGGTCATCCAAGCCTGGGGTGATTAATGAGGGAATAGCCAGAAATAAAGTAACAAAATAGAAAGTTGCCCAAAGGAAGGTTCTTTAAGAGGAGGGAGGAGAGTTTATGAGGGAGGCAGGAGGTCATATAACACATGGTGACTTTAATATATACTGGTTTATGCAGAACAAAATGTGACACTGCATGTCTTAGCACACACACACACACACACACACACACACACACACACACACACACACACACACACACACACACACATATATATATATATATAATGTAGATATTCAATATCAAGTTTCTGGGAACTAAAACATGATCAGCACTTCCAGCCTAATGACCATGGTTATAAGTATAATCTAACAACGTAGACTAGAATGCCTTGAAGTGGGCTGGAAAGCTAGCACAGTGGTGAGGCATTTGTTTTGCAGGCAACCAACCCAAGAGGAACGGTGGTTCCAATCTGTCCTCTCATATAATACCACAAGGCTACTGGGTGCAATTTCTGAGCACAGAGCCAAGAGCAGCCTCTGAGCATTTCCAGGTTTGACACCTGCCCCGCCCCCCAAAAAAAGAATGTCTTGAGGTGCTGCTGTAAGAGGCTCAAATCTAAAACTTGACTTTGTATAGGTGCGACTAACTTGTAATGTTGAATAATTGAGATTTGGGACTTAGCTTAGTTTAGTGTATTATTGCTAATGTCTCACTTCATCAAGCTAAGTCCCAAATCTCAATTCAATGAATTAAATAACATAAGTCAAACATTTTCTGACACAAGATGTAATGTTAAAAGAATAACTATTATCATTATTCTCTACTGTTTGTCTTAGAACTTTCTTTTACTCTAATAGTTGATAATCCATGTACATTTTAATTAGAATCTTATACGTTTTGCGATTTTACCATGATATAACTAGTAAGTGGCTAAGAAAGGAGATAATCTATCAGACTCCAATGTTGACTAACCATCATGTTACATCACTCCCAGGAACCTCACTATTTAGGAATATAGTGAAATATTTAAGTAAATAGGTTATAAAAATAAATAATAATCTTGGTAATGGAAGCAGCTTTCCACAACTTTGCTATTTAGCTGAAAATTAAAAATTATTTCCTAGTCGCTTGTTTTCTAATTCATTAAGCTTCAGAGAAGACCAACATGAGTAAGTTGTATAGATAGAATTGTCAAATCAAACCTGGACAATTTTCTTTTGTATATGTATGTGCTCAGAATGGAGCACAGTACAATGTTTATTGGCTATTTCAACGTCTTTCTCCCTTCTCTCACTAGCATTCACTCACTTTCTTATGGAGTACCATTTGAATACTTTCTACTACCTTTATTGCATTACCCAAGTCCAAGTGTTGGAATGACAATCCACACTCGCTCAACCCTCTTAAAGTTCATGGTGTTCATGAAAACCCTAAATCATGACACAGAAACAAGCTGCTATGCTCTCCTGAGTAAGAGATTCACTTCTTACTAAAAGATACAAATAAAAGAAAAGATACCTCTATTAATACCACATTCACCTTATGCCTGACTGGATATAAGGGTGTATATTTTAATAATTATTTATTTATAGGCCTTGTTTTACATACATTCTCATTGTCAGAAGGTTTGCAAAGCAATTTGCTACTGAATTGATTTTCTGTTATTTGGGATTTCTTTTTTGTTTCTGTTATTTGTTTTGCTTCTGAACATTAGGTGGCTTTGAATCTACATTGATGTCTAAATTTGTGTGTTCCTATTGGAATGACAGTATTGAAAAACAATTTTTAGCTCTTGAGTGACAGCAGATGTGGCTGCAAGGTTCAAGAAATGTCCAATGCTACACCTTTTTTGAGGTGTGGCTTCAGCTTTTAGAGCTTCCAGAAGTATAAGAAGGTGGGGTTTGGGTACCTGCACTCACTCCAAAAAAGTCTGGAGATGTCAACCCAAATACTAGTACACTTGGAGTTTTGGTTTGTTTGGCATTTCTGCAGAGATCAGTGAAGCTAGGCCATTGTTAAAGCAGCAGTTGTGGGTGATAGATGCATCTGTTATGGCTATAGTAGGGTGGGATCATGTCCTGCTCTCTCCTCCCAAAAGTTTCGTTTTCAGCTGTTCACACAGTTAACACATAATTTTTATGGCTTCACCTACATCTTTTTTGAAGATAGAGTGTTTTTATGGAGCTGGCCAATTGCTGACATGGTGACTGCATTCGAAAGTAATGGTTTTGGCTGCAGGCCTTCTGGAAGTACAGGAAATTGTGGAGAGGTTACCCATACTCACTCCCAAAAAGTCCTGAAGATATCAACCCAAATACCAGCATACCTGAAGTTTTGATCAGTTTGGAATCTCTGAAGAAATTAGTATTGACATGGTGAAGTTGTATTATTAGGAAGCAGAAGTTAAGGTGGTAGGTACAGTTGGTGTCTTTTTGGCAGGGCAGGGCAGGAACCTGGCCCTGTGATTCTTAAAAGATATGATTCTTAAAGAGAAAATGATCTTTCTTCTTCTAAAAAAAAAACTAAGGATAAAAAACAAAGATGTTCAGTTATAATATGAGTTAATTGTCTAAAAAAAGGTTTACAAGTTTAATAATAATAAGAAAGCAACTACCAGTCTCTGATCTCATTTTGTAATATTACATATATTGTTAAATATATATATAAATGCATATATATTTGTTAAAGATCTGTCAGGTTTTTCTTTTATTTACAGTTAAATGTGTTCCTAAATTGTGAATTAAATCATAATAAATCTTTATGCACATCACAAAATGTCATAATTAAAATTTATTCTAACTTGTTGCATATTTTGTTCTCAAATTTGGACTATTGTGCCCGAAATCTGACAGGTTCAAGTAGTCTTCCATGTTAGATATCTTTGTACAGAAAACCTTTTTTTAGGGGGGCACACCTGATGACACTCAGGGGTTACACTTGACTATGATTTCAAAAAATTGCTCATGGCTATGGGACATGGGCCGGGGGGTACGGGGGGTTGAAAGGCTGTCAGTCCTAGGTTAGCATGTGCAAGGCAAATGCACTACTGCTTGCACCACTCCTCTGACCCCCAGAAAACCTTTTTTATTTACATAATTATATTTTAAAGGTCACCACATATTTTTTGCAATAACTTAAAGCTTTTGACATAATAAAACTAAGCTTACAAAAACATTGCACCAGTTCTCAGATTTCAGCCTCTTTTATATAGCTGTATGTATGGAGTCTTACTAGTTTTACAAATACAGTGAGCAATTCAAGTAAATAAAGATTGATTCTGTATTCTAAATTTTATGAATTTATCTTAGAAAAACATTCCCTTGATGTGTACTTCATTTAGTCTGAAAGTATAAAAGAATAAAATGTTACATAAAATAAGAGGTTCATATTAAATAAAAGATATAAAAGGCCTTATTTTATCTAGTTGGATATTTTGGCGAAACATTTTAGACATGATAGTGTGAGTAAAAGATTGAAATGAAATGATATGGCTTTTGTATAAGATTAGATCTTGGTGTACATAATGGTGGAATAGACTAGTGTGGAATGCATTAATTTATACAAAAGTATCTATTGCATTACTCTCAAACAAATTTATCATGAAAATTTTCATATTGTGATTTAAATTATCTTATTTTCACTTTAAAAAATAAAGAAACTGTAGCTTATGCAAACTTAAATATCTTGACCCAGTTTGCCAGAACAATGAATAATATCATTGGGATCATAGTTGGAACCTATTTTTCCTATTTTTTTTGTTTGTTTTTTGGGCCACACCCGGTGACGCTCAGGGGTTACTCCTGACTATTCGCTCAGAAGTCGCTCCTGGCAGGCACGGGGGACCATATGGGGAACCGTGGGATCGAACCGAGGTCCGTCCTAGGTTAGCGCAGGCACCTTACCTCCAGCGCCACCGCCCGGCCTCCGGAACCTATTTTTCTACACTACCCATAACTCCACATCTACAGAAATGGGAAAAACAGTGAAGGCAGGTGATGTGATTTGCCCATGCAGAGATCATGTTAGAACCTAATTCTCCATGCACTTTACACTCTATAATTAAACATTCAAGGGAAGCAGTTTATTCTTAATAAATGAATTTTAGCAAAACAGTTTTTACTGATGTTTAGATTGGCCTACAAGGCATTGATACAGTAATATGTAAATTTGCTAAGTTTTGGAGAGTTTTTCAGGGAGATTCCCTTCTTTCCTCCTTTGTTTCCTTCCTTCCTTCCCTCTTCCTTCCTTCCTTCCTTCCTTCCTTCCTTCCTTCCTTCCTTCCTTCCTTCCTTCCTTTCCTTTTTCCTTACTTCTTCCCTTTATTCCTCTCTCCCTTCTAACCTCTCCCTTCTCTTATGCCATGAAGGATTTCCAGGGAGAAGTCCTTTCCATCCTTCCTTCTTTCCTTTCTTCCTTCCTTCCTTTCATTCTTTTGTTCTTTCTTCCTTCCTTTCTTTCTTCTTTATTTTTCTTCCTTTCTTCCTTCCTTCCTTTCTTTCATTCTTCCTTCATTCCTTTCTTTCTTTTTCTTCTTCCTTCTTTTTCTACCTTCCTTTCTTTCTTTTTATTTCTTTCTCTTTCTTTCTTCTATCTTTCTTCCTTCCTTCCTTCCTTCCTTCCTTCCTTCCTTCCTTCCTTCCTTCCTTCCTTCCTTCCTTCCTTCCTTCCTTCCTTCCTTCCTTCCTTTCTTTCTTTCTTTCTTTCTTTCTTTCTTTCTTTTCATTTCTGCCTTCTTCATTTCTTCTCTCTCTCTACCTTCCTCTTTTCCTTCTTTTATTTTTTTCTTTAAATTGGCAGCCACACTTCATTATGCTTAGAGTTTACTTCTCATTCTATGTACACAGATAATTCACACTCCAGGGCAGATTCTGGGAACTATATGAGGTTCCAGACATTGAACCCTGGTGAACTTTGTTCAACGCAACTACCTTAACTGTATTTTTTACTCAAATACCTCAAGGAAAAGATTTCTTTTCTTTTCTTTTTTTTTTGTGGTTTTTGGGTCACACCCGGCAGTGCTCAGGGGTTACTCCTGGCTCCATGCTCAGAAATTGCTCCTGACAGGCACGGGGCACCATATGGGGCACCGGGATTTGAACCAATGACCTTTTGCATGAAAGGCAAATGCGTTACCTCCATGCTATCCCCCAGGCCCAAGGAAAAGATTTCTAAGAGAAACAGTACTGTCATTAAAAGTGCTATCCATCTGCTGAAGGGCTTCTGGGTTGTTTGCAGATTCTGGCTATTTTAAATAGTGCTGCAATGATATAGATGTGAAAAAGGCCTTTTTGTGTTGTGTTTCCTATTCCTGGGGATAGATATATCCTTAGGAGTGGTATAGTTGTATCACAAGGAGAGTAATTTCCAGTTTTTTTGAGCACTCTCCATATTATTGTTTTCCATAAAGGCTGTACTAGACAGCATCCCTACCAGCAGTGAATGAGAGTTCCTTTCTTTTCACATTCCAACCAGCACTGATTGTTCTTGTTCTTTGTGATATGTGCCAGTCTCTGTGGTGTGAGATGGTACCTCATTGCTGTTTTGATTTACATCTCCCTGAAGAATAGTGATATGCAGCATTTTTCATGTGTCTTTTGGCCATTTGCATTTCTTCTTTGGAGAGGTGTCTGTTCATTTCTTCTCTCCATTATTTGATAGGGTTAGATTTTTTTCTTGTTAAGTTCTATCAGTTCCTTATATATCTTATATATTACCACCTTATCTGATGAGTATTGGGTTCTCCCATTCTGTGAGTGGCCTTTGTATCCTAGACACTATTTCCTTTGAGGTGCAGAAACTTCTCAGTTTAATATAATCCCATCTTCTTATTTCTTTTTCCACATGCTTGAAGAGTGATATATTCACCTTGAAGTTGCCTTTAGTCTCAATGTCATGGAATGTTTTGTACATATAGACAATGGAATACTATGCAGTTATCAGGAGAGATGAAGTCATGAAAGTTTTCTATACATGGATGGACATAGAAACTATTACACTTCGTGAGTCAGAGTGAGAGAGATAGACACAGAATAGTCTCACTCATCTATTGGCTTTAAGAAAAATAAAAGGCATTATTGTAATAAACCCAAAGACAATTGAGAAGAGCCCCGAAAGACTGGCCCATGATTGGTGAGTACAGTTAGATAAATAACTACACTAACAACTATTGGGACCCGGGAGATAGCATGGAGGTAAGGCGTTTACCTTTCAGGCAAAAGGTCGTCAGTTCGAATCCCGGTGCCCCATATGGTCCCCCGTGCCTGCCAGGAGAAATTTCTGAGCGTGGAGCCAGGAGTAACTCCTGAGCACTGCCGGGTGTGACCCAAAAACAAACAAACAAACTAACTAACAACTATCATGAAAATGATAGTGAGAGAAATAGAATGCCTATCTTGAATACAGGCAGGGATGGGGGAGGAGGGAGATGGGGGGGCATTGGTGGTAGGAATGTTGCACTGGTGAAGGGGATGTTATTTTTATGACTGAAAACAACTATAAACATGTTTGTAATCATGGTGCTTAAATAAAGATATTATTTAAAAAATAAATAAAGTGCTGTCCAAAGTCCAACATCAAGACTAATTTTGTTATCTATATGACACTGCATTCAGAAATTATATATATATATATATTTTTTTTTTTTTGGTTTTTGGGCCACACCCAGTGACGCTCAGGGGTTACTCCTGGCTATGCGCTCAGAAGTCGCTCCTGGCAGGCACGGGGGACCATATGGGAACCGGGGGGATCGAACCGTGGTCCGTCCAAGACTAGCGAGGTAAGGCAGGCACCTTACCTGCAGCGCCACCGCCCGGCCCCTCAGAAATTATATTTTATGCAGAACTATAATGTCATTCAGCATGATGCTTGTCCACTTTACCAGTCTTCCCTCAATGTCCCATGGACCAGACAATGTGACAATTTTTGATACATAAAATTTGAGTGGAAATAGCATGTACTTCTGGATCAGAAAAACTAAGAATTAGCGAGATTCCTTTTCCATCTTTTTTTTACCTCATTGGTAAAATGTCACATATTCCATAGTTGTAGTCAGAAATCACATTAAACCTATTTAAGCTATAGTGAACTTTTACAAGGACTAATGCTTAATCTTCATTGTGTTAAATAATTGAGAATTCTAAACTCTTTTTTTAATAATGATGAATATGCAAGTTGTATTGGAAGGGTTATTCAGAAACTCTGATATTCCAAAAACATTTTCTTGATGTTTGGCATAAATGAAATAAAAATTCATAGTGTAATCAAATATTATTTGCCATTCCCATTCTCTCACGAATATCTAGAAAACTTTTTTAGATTCTTGTGGTGTGTAATGATATCATTACTCTAATGCCTAATTGAATATATCCATAATGTTCTTATACTTAACTAAGTTTACATTTTAACTCATAATGTGGTAGATATTAATAGGGATAACTCACAAAAAATGGACTCTATGAATCCTTAATAATATTAAGAGTTAAAAATTAATAATATTAAAATAAAAATGTAAAATATGAGCATCACTAGTTGGTTATACTATGTTCGATTATTAATTTGTTTGGGCAATTTGTTGTTAAATGTGTGATCTAAATATCTAATGTTCTTGAATTTAGTTTTCAAAGCTTTCTTCATAAATGAAGTAAAGGATAAGAAATAATTGATTTTAATCAAATAAAATATTCAATAAAATAGCTTCTTTTTAGGGGACTAAAATATGGAGTGTTGATGACATTGTCAGAGATAAATATAGAATTTCAAAACCTGGGTTATAGAAATTTGATGATACATAGAAGGAATTATATAATAGGAAGATTTTATTGACAAGTATTTTAGTAAAATATTGATCAACAATTTCTACGCATAACATTAGTAAATTTTAGTAAATAAACTGGGAAGAGAAACATATAAGTTGAAAGACTAGATGTGCTATTTGGCAATTAATTTTCATAACAAAAACCCTAAGTTCATACATGCCAATCATCTACTGTTTTGTATAAATATTAACTTGTTAACTCATAATCAATAAAAATAATTTCAGTTATGACCTTCACTTTAGAAGTAAAATTGTGACATTCACAACAGAATCAGAACTTTAATTTTTTCTTTATTTCAATGTCCTTTTTCCATAATGTCAAAATGATTTGATGAAATTAAAATCAAGTCAGAGTTAGATGAAATTATCATGAGGTAGAGAGGAAGTCTTGGTAATGTTTCTGACATTTCGTTCTTTAACAGGTGCCCTGGAAATGCCATTTCTTTCTCAAAGGTACAGTATACAGGTTTGGCAGAGCAGTTATTATTTTTTCTTTAGACTCAATTCATACATCTTTTCCTGCTTCTAATTGCCTGTAACCATCTAAGTTTTTTCTGTACATTAAATCACCAAAATTTTTTTGAGTTCCTAGTACTGAGGAAACACTATCATAGATACTAAAGAAATATCAGTGTATAAAATCCATGATTATATCTGCCCTCATGTTGTTTACACCAAATAAATATATAAAATACATAAAACAGGAAATCGCCTAATGTGTACAGACATTGAAGGATTTGAAGCTTTTCACTGAGTAAGATGTCTGCTCTTTTAGAATTCTGAGCAGAGGAGATCTATGAATTAGCTTGATTTAATTTCCAAAGTTTTCTCTATTTTTTTAAATTTTATTTTATTAAACCATTGTGGTTTACAAAATACTTTATAATTGAGTTTCAGACATACAATAAATCAAAGACAATCCAACCAGCTGTGTCTACTTCCTTCCACCAATGTTCCCCAAGTACATCCCATACCACCCTCATGTTCCCCATCCTTCTGTACAACAGGCCCATTTAAAATTTAGATTGTTAAAGTTTGGGTCTATTGATTCCATTGTTGCTTTTGGCTTGGATATTTGGTTTTGCCACTTTATTCTTTTTTTAAACACTGCCAATGCACTTCATACTACTTGGCTCTTGGCCCCCATTCTTTCATATTTGTATTTTATTTCTCCTCTTCCACTCAGTTTCTTTCCTTCTATATTTTCCTTGCTATACTCTGGGATCAAGGGTGTTTGATACTACTCCCATTTAGACCATTGTGTTTCTTCATGTAGTTATTCCAAATACCACATGTAAGTAATATCATTCTGTATTTATCCTCTTCTTTATGACAAAAATAATTTTACTTTTGACCTCCATTTTTCATTGGTTCCATTAGCTTGTTTATTCTTAGGTTCCCACCGTGGTTGCTGTATTGAGAGTTCTGTGTGTCTTAGGGGAGGGTAATAGCAATGAGACCTATTAGGAAAGTATTAAGAATAATTCAGGTGAGAGATGATTGGAATGAATTAAAAAAATAGTTCAAGCACTGATACTTTTTTAGTAAATGGCAATCTCATCCAAAAAATGTCAACCTCATCCAAGAAAATGAAGCTGTAATTGGAGTCATTTTTATTGGTTATAGGAATTATTCCTAAATTATATCATACATATATAGCAATATATGAAACATTCTCAGACATCACTTATTCAGAATAAAGAAGCATAGGTGGTAAGAAAGTGCTTAATTTCTGACTGTTTTGAAAGCAGTGTCAAAAAAGACCATCTAATCACTAGGAATAGTATCCTTTGTATATGTCTATTTCTTTGTTTTCCTAGAATTAGGTTATGCGACTTTGCATCCTTAACCTACTTATCAAGTGAAATTTTATTCATTGAACAATTACTTGTCAACTATGGAGAGAAGGAAGATACAAAGAAGCATTAAATATTCTCTACCAACTGATAACCTCATTGGTATAAATAAGTAGAAGTTACTGGGGGGAAAAAGTAGTAATACTTTATTATAATAGATAATATAAGTAGTGATTTATTTGTGTTTGGTACAGGATAGAGCCTGCTGCTCTTGTATTTAAAATTTTTTACTTAAATAATCCTAGAGTCAAGAGATAAAATATCCCCCAGACACAAAGTTGAATTATGGTGGTAATAATAATACAGGAGGTACATACTATCCAGTTTTCCAAAAGTACTTCCTTAAATAGTCGTAGAATGATTGGAAAGAAACTTATGGGCTTGTGCTTAGCTTACAGCTATGCATTCACATTGTATGTAGACTGTGTCCTCCAGTTTCATGGCAGGGCCCTCTGCTCTTAACTTTGTCCAGTGCCACTTTGTATGCTGATTTCATCAACCTTAGAAACACTGGTTTTTCTAGCTTCATTCCATTACTCTTTTTCTTTTAATTTTTTTGTTTTGTTTTGTTTTTTTGGGGTCACACCCGGCAGTGCTCAGGGGTTACTCCTGGCTCCATGGCTCCTGACTCAGAAATTACTCCTGGCAGGCACGGCGGGACCATATGGGGCACCGGGATTCGAACCGATGACCTTTTGCATGAAAGGCAAGCGCCTTACCTCCATGCTATCTCCCGGGCCCCTATTCCATTACTCTTTAGGATTCACCACTTATGTGGAGTTAGCATGAATATTTGGCACCTCATGGTGACAAATGGACTATCCTGATCATGAAAACCTTTGAATGTGTGACCTTTGCTTAAATAAATAGTTTAATTTTTAAATTATTTTTATGTAATTTTATGTGTATGTTTGTTTATACATTTAGGGAAACAATAGTCACATACCATAACTATCCCTAAAGCTCTCCATTAGGCATTCAGGCATTTACAGTCAATTCTGTCTATGACTTTGCCATATCTTCACTACTATGAAAAGAAAAAGTTATCATCCATTTAATTCCTTGCTTTGGTAAGATCATACAGTATTTCTATTTCTTCTTCCATCAAATTTTACATAGTATGATAACCTCCAGTTCCATATATGTTGAACAGAAAAAAGAAGTAATCTTTAATCTTTTTTTTCTCGAGTTAAGCAGTATTCCATTGTGTATCTAATATCACTTATATCTATATGTATCTGTATATCTATATCTTTATTGATATCTAGATCACCATTATCTATATCTACACATTTTTATGAGCCTCGGCAAAGGGTTGCCAATTCCAAGCCATGCAGCATAGACACCTCCATTTTAGGGGACGCATACATCCAGATATATCAATTATGATTTTCCTGGAGCAGTGAGCTGATATTCCCCCCAAAATATTTTAGCCAGCAGGCCCATTGGTGGACGTTAATTATACCTACATAGATTACTAGCAATATTTCTGAAATGCATAACATGATAGTGACATTACAATTTCTTTCTTACTATCTAGCTTTGCCTCTCTTACAAAACTACAAGCCAAAATTTGGCCTCAGTCAATATATGCTCAGATATTTTCAGCACCAAAAAGCTGCTAAAGTTCCCACTGGCAAAGTAAATTTGTGACTCAAAGACAAGTCCAGCTACCTGCAACTGTTTCCAGGTGGGAAACAAACATCAGTTGAACTGTGTATTCGTTCTTTTCTTTCTCTCTCTCTCT
>PVKC010005825.1:0-32335 GCA_004027635.1 Crocidura indochinensis | reverse complement strand
AAGAGGAGAAAAGAAAATATAGTTTCCAATTATTATTAAAAAGTTAAATTTACATTGGACAAGTATATAAAGTTACTGTGTATAAAGTTATTGCCACTTGACACCTTTATTAAATATTAATAAGAAATTACTTGATTGTGTAAGTTGTTTGATTAGACAAGAAAGGGCTAATTCTGTAGTCATATTTTATAAAGAAGTACCAATGACTTTCTCTAATGACAGATTCCCTTCTTTTTATTTGTTATCTTTGGGCCACATTGCCAGTGTTCAGGTGTTATTCTGGCTATTCCAGTTCAAAGATCGAGTTATGCTTGGGGAGCACCATTCGATACCAGGAATTAACTCAGGATTCCTCCATACAAAGCATGCATGCACTCCAGCCTATTGAGCTATCTCCCAGGCTTTTTAAATTATTTTTTGCAGTGGGGAATGTTCCATACCTGGCTGTGATCAGGGCTTACTCTTGACTCTTCACTCAGGGATTATACCTGGAGGGTATCAGGGGACTTAATGGGTGCTAGAGATCAAACCTGGGTCAGCAGTTTACTAAGAAAGCACCTTACCATCTCTTCAACCCCTCCTTAGCCCTATTAGTCTAGAATCTTAAATGAACTAACTACTAACTGAAATCTACCCGATCTAGATCAGGACTGCCTAACCTTTTTCCTCATGTTAACCCCTTTTGACCTCCAAAATTTTATATGACCAATATGGTCCCCCTGAGCCAGGAGCAATTTCTGAGCACAGAGCCAGGAATAAATCCCTGAGCATAACAGGGTGTGGCCCCAAAACAAAACAAAAAAAGAAAAGAAAAAATAGGAATATATAAATAGAAAGAAAAGGGAAGAGAATAAAGAATATTTTTTAAAAAGGAAACAAAAAAGTATAGTAGCAAGCACATTTATGAAAAGTATTGTGCTCTCAATGAAGTCATTAATACAATGGCTGAAGGCTTATAAGCTTTTGTTGTTTGCTTTACAGTCTGCTGTTTGGATTCTCAGAAAAAGGAAGCTGTGGGGCAACAGAGTTTGCCTACATGCATTCTATCAGATTGGTGTCCCTGATGTAAATTAAAGGGGTGATAGGAATGACTATCTGGAAAAAGTGATTCTGGGTAATGGAGACAGCACAAAGTGTGAATTCAGCAGGGCAGGGGCTTGGCCTGCCCTCTCCTAGGATGGCCAGCTTTCTGCTGCATGGCCAATGTACCCATGCTCTTTCACAGCTTGCTTTACATCTTGTTCGAGAAAAGAGTGAGTCTATTGAGCTGGCACAGTTCGAACATGAAACTGCGTTTTACAAACCTGTTTTAAGATTAATCCTTTGCAACCCCACATTCGATTATGCCATCCCATGAAAGGTATCAACCCACATTTTTGAAAAACTATGCTCTAGAGTTGGAAAGAAAATGATAGGTTGGGCGCTTGCCTTGTATGTGGTGTCCCAGGCTTGATGCCCAGAACTCACATGTTCTCTGAGCACTATTGATATAACTCTAAATATAAGGTCTCCTCCCACCCAAATGAAGTATCTTAATTAATACCTGAAGGAACAAATTATTTAAATATCTGAATTTCATTGATAAAGAAAATTTTCATAGTAGAATGAGAATTATAGTGTAAATAAATTCCACTATTTGTGAATACTTTAGCTACTTGAAATTTTGTGAAACGAAACCAATTAATTATCAAAGAACAGTTTTTACTCTAGATTATTCTATTCTTGTTTAAATTTCCTATTACTATTTTGGTTTTGCTGTTATTTTCCCTATTTTCTATTCTGTTCATTCTTATTTACTATGATTTATTGTAGTAAGATCCTGTTTTTCATATGCAGCTTGCTTAAAGATCATTTAGGTTCAGAGATTGTTATTGTTCTGTTACAACATGCTGACCCTTGTAAATTATTTCAAATTGGGCTATTCTGTTTACCTTTTTTCTACCCTCTTTTTTTACTACTTTACTTTTTAACTTTTTGCTTTACAAAAGTATCTTCAACAATCAGGTCAATATAGTGTTTGTACATACTTCTTTATTGTTCCCTTTGTATTAAACCCTCTCCTTGATTTAACTTGATATTTCAAAGTTGTACTTTGTTTTTTGGTTCACACTGCTAATTATCAGGGATTACTTTTGACTCTGTATTGGGAGTAGGAGATATGCAATACTGCGGATTGAAATGGGGTTGACCACGTGTAAGACACCCCTTTGTTCTATCTATTCAGTTGTATATTTACTCACTATCCTTATGATCTTTCATTTCTTCCACATTGGCTTTTTTTGTTGTTGTTGTTCTTTTTCGGGCCACACCCATTTGATACTCAGGGGTTACTCCTGGCTAAGCGCTCAGAAATTGCCCCTGGCTTGGGGGGACCATATGGGACGCCTGGGGAATCAGGTCGAGGTCCTTCCTTGGCTAGTGCTTGCAAGGCACTACACCTTACCTCTAGCGCCACCTTGCCGGCCCCTCATGTTGGCTTTTTTTGACCTGTATGCACAGCATGTAGTCCACAAATATATTATGTAATTACATGTTCAGTTAGATGTGATTTCCTAATCATGTGCTCACTTTTGTTCCCTTAGACTTAATAAATGCTATTCTCTATCCTTGTATCATTTGCCTGTTTGGGGGTGAGGGAGGATACTATTCTATACTTTTGATTTTGCCTTCCATGTGAGTTCAATTTTGGGACCATACCCTATATTGCTCAGGAATCACTTTTAGCTGGACTTGGGGAATCATAGGGGGCATCTGGGATTGAACCTAGTCAAGCACAAGCAAGGAAAGCATCCTATCCATTTACTATCATTTGGCCTCTCTATGTAAGTTTTTTTGTTTGTTTTGGAGTTACATCTAGCAGCACTCGGGTTACTCCTGGCTCTGTGCTCAGAAATTGCTCCTGGCAGGCTTGGGGGACCATATGGGATGCTGGGGATCAAACCTGGTCTGTCCAGTATAAGGCCAATGCCCTACCCTACTGTGCTATCACTACGGCTCCCCGTGTACTGTTTTCATAAGGGTCTTATATCAAGTTTTACTTTGTTCATGTATATATTTTATTTTTAAACATTTGCAGTTTGTATTTTGTGAAGACCTGAATACTCACAAGAATTTCTTGAAGATAGGAGCTAAATCATTTCTTTCCCCACTTTTGATGTACCAGCATAGTTTTAGCACCTATATATTAAGGGTTAAGTTCTTATTAAATCAGTGCATGTTCCTTGGCTTTTTTTAACTTGATTGATTGTTTGATTAATTGGTTTCTGGGTCACACCTAATGGCACCCAGGGGTCACTCCTGGCTCTGCACTCAGAAATCACTCCAGACAGGCCAGGAGACCACATGGGATGCCAGGAATCAAACTGGGTCCCTTCCAGGTCGGCCACATGGCAAGGCAAACACCCCACTGCTGTGCTATCTCTCTAGCCCCTGCCTTTTGCTTTTTAACTGGAAATTGTTCTTTCTAGTTTTTATTTTAAGTTCATAGCTTTATATTTACTGAGTACTCTCAACTTACTACTTTAGTATTTAAACTTACTGAAGAAGTAAAAATAGATTTTTATCTCTCCTTATAGTAAAAAAACTAACTTAAAACTTAAAGATTGAGTTAAAAATAGAACTAAGAGTGCTTTCTAGTAAGTAATACTTGAGTGTTTTTCCTAGATGAAGTAACTCAGATTTTTTTATAGAAGGTGAAAGTCAACATAATAGTTGGGAACTAGGGACCAGAGAGATAGCATGGAGGTAAGGCATTTGCCTTGCATGCAGAAGGATGGTGGTTCAAATCCCTGCGTCCCATATGGTCCCCCGAGCCTGCCCAGGGGTGATTTCTGAGCATAGAGCCAGGAGTAACCCCTGAGCGCTACCAGGTGTGACCCAAAAACCAAAGAAAAAAAATAGTTGGGAACTAAAATATCACTGGTTACAAAAGGTTGAAAAAAACATGGATGATAGATACAGAGCGAAGAACAATCAGGCCATTCTCTCATTTAAAAAAAAAAAATAGGGGGCCGGGCGGTGGCGCTGTTGGTAAGGTGCCTGCCTTGCCTGTGCTAACCTAGGACGGACCGCGGTTCGATCCCCTGGTTCCCCATATGGTCCCCCGTGCCTGCCAGGAGCGACTTCTGAGCGAATAGCCAGGAGTAACCCCTGAGCGTCACCGGGTGTGGCCCCCCAATAAATAAATAAATAAATAAATAAATAAATAAATAAATAAATAAATAAATAAAAGACGGGCCAGAGAGAAAGCATGGAGGTAGGGTGTTTGCCTTGCATACAGGACAGTGGTTCGAATCCCGGCATCCCATATGGTCCCTCGAGTCTGCCAGGAATGATTTCTGAGCGTAGAGCCAGGAGTAAACCCCTGAATGCAGCTAGGTGTGACCCAAAAACCAAAAACAAACAAAAAAAAAGACAATTTGGTGCATATGGGGTGTTGGGGATTGAACCCAGGTTGGCTGCATGTAAGGTAAACGTTACCTACTATATTACCCCTGCAGCCCCAGTCTTTAATTTTTTTTTTTTTTTTTTGATTTTTGGGCCACATCCAGTGACGCTCAGGGGTTACTCCTGGCTATGTGCTCAGAAGTCGCTTCTGGCTTGGGGGACCATATGGGAACTGGGGGATCGAACCACAGTCCGTCCTAGGCTAACGCAGGCAAGGCAGACACCTTACCTCCAGCACCACTGCCTGGCCCCCCAGTCTTCAAATTTTAATAGTGATAATTATCAAAGTTTAGAACTTAGCATATAAAGTATTTTTATAAAAGTTAAAAATAGGGAATGGAGAGATGTACAGTGGGTAGAGCACTAGTCTAACATGTTCCCAACCCAATTCCATCCCCAACATTCTCTCAGGTTCCCCCAAACACCCTTGAGCATGGCTGAGTATAGCTCCATAACAAAAGAAAACCAAAAAATAACCTTCATTTTCTGTTAGCTTATAGCTCATAACTTGATTACTTGTTCATTCAATTACTAACAATGAATTTTGTGTTTTTCATTGTAGGTTCAAGCAATAAATGCAGGAATGTTTTTCTTTAGGTGTACAATATGCAATAATACTGATATATTTCAGAAGGAGATGTTGAGAATGGGAATTCATATTCCTGAAAAGTGAGTAAAATTTAGATTTTTGACAAAAACAATTTCTTAAATATAATCTTTAATTGCAAAGTATCCAGAGATTCAACATAAGCTTTAAATGATAAGAAAATATTCGTTGTGAGGAATTCAGAAATAATGGTGCTTGCTACACTTAAAATTGGAAAATTACAGGGCCAATGAGATAGCATGGAGGTAAGACCTTTGCCTTGCTTACAGAAGGTCGGTGATTCTAATTCCGGCATCCCATATGGTCCCCTGAGCCTGCCAGGAGCAATTTCTGAGCATAAAGTCAGGAGGAACCCCTGAGCGCTGCTGGGTGTGACCCAACCTGCCCCCTCCCCCCAAAATTGAAAATTACTAGGAAAAATGTAAGTTTTAGTATATTTTGTTTAATTTTTTAGCATTTGAAAATTCACTAACTATAGGTAAAAGGGCATAATAGATTTTTATCTTAAAAATTAATCTTTAAAAAATTTAATCCTCTGTCAGTGAATGGGTTTCTTTGGTTAGTGTTTTGTTATATAGGGGGAGTGTATACCCTGCAGTTCTCAAGAGCTTTTCCTGGCTCTGTACTCAGGGATCATTTCAGGTAGTACTCAGGGATCATATGGGAAACTAAGGATTTGAACCTGGGTTGACTTAATGAAAGCTGTACTATTGCTCTGATCCATCAGTGAAAGCTCCTTATTTTTAAATTCATTACTGGTCCATTTTTTAACACTTTAGGTAAATTTGTATTTACTTCATTTGTAGAGATGCTTCTTGGGAACTAGAAGAAAATGCTTATCAAGAGCTTCTGCAGCACTATGAGCATTGTGATATTCGAAGATGTCGTTGCAAAGAAGGGCGAGACTATAATTTGCCTGACAGGTATTTCAATAAGTTCATTTGTGCTTAGTGTTTACCTTCAGCTGTGGTCTAATTTGAGCTGAGAAAGTAAGTTTTCTAGTTAGTGAACTGCTCTTAGAACATCTAATTTGAGATACTAATTTTTTAAGTGTATTGGTAACCAAAATGGTTGTAATTTATTTCTAAGGTGTATTTTCATAGAACTGTATGTTCTAGACCTATATGGTAGCCACTAGCCAAATTGTAATCTTTTAGTTTTTTTGTTTTTTTTTTTGGGCCATACCCGGTGATGCTCAGGGCTTACTCCTGGCTATTCCCTCAGAAGTCACTCCTGGCAGGCACTGGGGACAATATGGGGAACCGGGGGATCGAACCGAGGTCCGTCCTAGGTTAGCGCAGGCAAGGCAGGCACCTTACCTCCAGCACCACCGCCCAGCGCCTAATTGTAATCTTTTAAAGTGTGACTCTCAAACTGAAAAGTATCTTAGTTAAGTTACTTAGTTAAATTGTACTACTGTTAGAAAATAAAAAGCAAAAATTTTACTCAATATGCAAAGACTGAACACCCAAGGCAAAAGTATAGTAGGTTTGATTTCTATAAGATATTTTTTCTTGGCTTGCACAGGGTTCATCCTCATGTGATCAATCTATATTTTTTAAATACAAGATCCAATCATTGGGGCGATTAAGTTTTTTTTTTAAGTCTTACCTCTTTTAAAGCCATGTCTCTAAATACAGTTACATTTTTGTCCCTAGGATTAAGACTTCAATATGTATATTGGGGAAACATAATTAACCTCATGATACTAGGAAAAAATAATTTTAAACATCATGTTAAAATGTTGTACTAATTATATTTTAAACAAAATGGTAGTATTTTTTGATTATTTGAATTTATTTCACTATTTATCTTTTAAAGTTTTGTCACTAAAATTTCACATTGTATTTCTATTCGATGTTACTGTCTAGAAGCTAGTTTAATTTGAACTCTCTCCTATAATAACTAATATTAATCAACAACCTTCTGTGTATATTTTAATGTGCTAGATTTAAGAAATAAAGTGTATCTTTCAGAGATGAAGAACAGAAGTAACATCCCAATTTTTTGAAAATTTATGTAGATTTTTAATAATGAAAAATTAATTTGGGGTCTCCACTTCTTCGGGACCCCAGGTACCATTGTTAGAGATTTTCAGTCTACTAGTGCTAGAGTTGGAGAAGGCTCACACCCAGTCAAGTCACTTTCCACAAGAAAAAAGCTCCCAATATACTGTCTTGCATGTATTTCTGAATGCCATGTAATATAAAATTGCCAGGCCAGGGGCTGATAGCACACTGAGTAGGGTGTTTGCCCTACATAAGGCAAACAAATCCAAAATCTCATATGGTCCACCAAGCCTGCCAGGAATAATTTCTGAGCACAGAGCCAGGAGTAACCCAAGAACTGGCCAATATGGCCCAAACCCCCAAAATAAAATAAAATTGTTGGATCAGATAAAAATTTTTTTGAGTTTTAATTTTGTTTTTTTGGGTCACACCCAGCAGCACTCTGGTTACTTCAGGCAGGCTTGGCGGGGGACCATATAGTATGAGTGGGATCAAACCCAGGTCTGTTGCATGCAAGGCAAATGTACCAGGCCCAGGATCAGAATTTTATAGGGACTAAGGAGAAGAGTGCAAACGGAAAGTGTCTGTTTTGCATTGACTCAGTTCCTATTTCATTCTCTGGAATGCATTAGCCTTCTCCAACTCTAGCACTAGTAGATTGAAAATCTCTAACAACAGTACCTGGGGTCCCCAATTTAACATTCAAATGTTCAAAGATGAAAAGACTTAGCTGAATCTTAATAATGAAGATATACTTTATTTCTTAAAACCAGCACATTTCCTCTAAGCAGCTCTATTCATTCCTGATTCTCTATTCTGGACTGTTTTCCTATCATTCTCCTGTTACGGTACAATTGTTATTATTTAAATTTACATTTGTTATTAAGCTAAAATTTATTTTAAGGATAGGGACTGTATTTTAAGATGTTAAATTCTTGTTTATATTGTTCTGGGAAGCCTAACCAATTTATTTATAAAATGTAGTAATACACCTCAAGAGTTATGCTGAAGTACAGATGATATCTGATATAAAAATACTTTTTGTAAATAATAATTGATTTAAGATTCTAAAACATAATTATTGGTGTTTGTATTTTAAAAATAATTCTAGGATATTATAATTAATCTGTTTAGTATTTTTCATGTATGAACTACTCCAGTCAGCTATACATCTTCCTTTTATTTCCAGCAGCTACTTAAAATAGCTATCTCTTACTTTTTCTCCAGGCACATGAATATTTGCATTCTTTGTAATCTTACTCTCTCTCATCCTAGTGATAGGAAGGCAGTTTTTCTGGGGATTGAATGGTCTGATCAGAGAAACAATATTGAAAGGAAAGATATGCATGTTATTTACCTCTCTATACTTTCAGATGTATCTATACATTGATATTTGATTTTGGGCATTGAAGTTAGGGATTTATTTAGAGAAGATAGTTAAAAAGCAATAAAACAAAAAATACTAGAGGAAACAATAATGTACTAAAACAGATATTTTTCTTCATTTAGTAAAAGTATGTGTGTTTCTAAGAGAGACAGAGTGGGGGTGGAAGGTGACAAAGACTATTGTGGGATTATAGTTACAAAAGTAAAAATACCTCCTTCTCTTATTATCCTCAGCAAATGGGAAATAAAACGCTGTCAATGTTGTGGTTCTAGTGGAACCCATTTAGCTTGTTCCTCACTACAATCATGGGATGAGAACTGGGAGTGTGTGGACTGTAGAGCTATTACCTACAAATCAGGTAATAACATCTGTAAATGAACAAATGTTTTCATTCAAATGTTACTTCGGAGTTTCTATTTGTATTTCCATTATGCTAATGATGGATTTTAAATCTGCAGCAGAGTTTCGAAAAGCAAAAAAACATTCTTTATTGAATTCTAATAATGTATCAGTCACTGGTTGTCTTTTGGAAGAATCATCACCAAAAATACCCAGACAGTCACCTGGATCCCAGCCTAAAGATCGGAGGTGTGTAATTGGAGGAAAATACAAAAAGTATTTTTTGTGAGAAGTATGTCAGGATGTACTTGTATGCATTTAGAATAACTTCGAATAGTTGCTTACTCAGTTTTCTCCCAAGTGTTTTATTTTAAACTACAGGTAGAAACTTTTGACTATAAAATGCTAGGTAACAATAATTTAAAAAAAGAAAATGGACAGAATTAAATATAAAATCAGATTACACTACAAGCAGAATATAAAATATAGAGATTATCAAAGCAGTTTTAAAATATCACAAAAGTTCTTAAAATGTGGGGCCAAAGTAATAGCAAAGTGAGTAGGGCATTTGTTTGCCTTGCATTGCTCTTGACTAAGGTTCAGTCCCCAGCATTCCATATGGTCCCCCAAAACTCCCAGGAATGATTTCCGAGCACAGAGCTCCAAGCACCACCCAAAAACCAGAATGGACCGGACCGAGGTTCAATCCCCAGCATTCATATAGTTCACCCCCCCCCCCAAACGTAATTCCTTGAGCTTTGCTGGGTGTGACTCAAAACCAAAACAAACAATCAACAACATTTAACACTCATTGTATCTTTGTGCACTAAACTGATAAGACTTTTTTGTATGTGTAGCTTTGAGGAGTTTGTAGAGCATGTTTTAGCAATAGTGAAAAAAACCTCAAATACTAACAGTGGTTCTAATCCCTGCATCCCATATGGTCTCCCAAAGCAGAAGCAATTTCTGAGCGCATAGCCAGGATTAACCCCTGAGCATCACTGGGTGTGACCCAAAACAAAACAAGGAAAGGAAAATTAAAAAAAAGGAAAAGATGGGCTTAATGGAAATACTTGGTAACTGAATTTGCTTATCAAAATGGAATCGAAATGGTATTCTTCAAAAGTAAAGAATTTCTGTTTTCAGAAATTTCAGTAACTATATTAGCTCAGAATTTGTCACATATATATTTTTTAATTTTAAATATTAAAAAATGTCAACCTTTCATTTTAGATATTTTAATATAACTTATATCTTAAAAGGTCTCAAAAACTCCTACTGGGAAAGTTACAGTCCTTGCTTTAGCATTAAGATAACATATTCTGGAAGACTAGCGTCTGCATTTCAAATGATCTATGTAAGAGCAAGGACTCAACATGCTTTACAAGGCTTATTTCTGGAAGATTATTTTACTCCCAATTTTAGTATATGTGCTGCCGAAGCGAGCACGGATTATTTTACTCCCAAAGAACTTGGATATTTCTTCAACTTGGATTTCATATTTAAGAGATTGTGTGAAAAAAAGAAAAAAAAATACAGTGGTAAAGGGGCCGGAGCTATAGTGCAGGCTGATCTAGAGTGGACCTAAGTTTGATCCCTTCATCCTATATGGTCCCCCAAGCCAGGAGCGATTTCTGAGAGCATAGACAGGAGTGACCCTTGGGCATCACTGGGTGTGGCCCGAAAAAAAAACAAAACAAAACAAAAAATCCCAAAAACCAGTGGTAAAATGCAATATCTAGGGGGTCGGGCAGTGGCGCTGGAGATAAGGTGCCTGCGCTAACCTAGGACGGACCGCGGTTCGATTCCCCGGTTCCCCATATGGTCCCCCGTGCCTGCCAGGAGCGACTTCTGAGCGAATAGCCAGGAGTAACCCCTGAGCGTCGCCGGATGTGGCCCAAAAACAAACAAACAAAAAAAACAACAACAATATCTTTGATGGGGAAAATTTTGTACTTGACACAGAAAATTTCTGTGGCAGAGGTGTGAGAATGTTTGAACAAAGGACCTCACACATGGAAAATAAGGCACTCTACTACTGAGCTACATTTTCTTTTCTGCATTTGATATGAAAACGTGATTTGGAGCTGGAGGTAGTACAGATAGCTGTTAGTGTGCTGGGTGCAGCTACCCTCAGTTTGATACTTTACCTATATATGGTCTCAGCACTTTTAGGAGGACCTCCCCTACCCAAGATGATCTATGGACAGAATTGTTTAGAGTATGTTAGTTCTAGAGGTAAGGCGTTTGCCTTTCATACTCTAGAAGGTCATTGGTCTGAATCCAGATATCCCATAAGGTCCCCCCAAGCCCGCCAGGAGCAATTTCTGAGCATGGAGCCAGGAGTAAACCCTGAGCGCTGCCGGGTGTGACCCAAAATCCAAAAAAACAAAAAAGAATATGTTAGTTCTAATTACAGATAGAGAAACTGAAGACAGAGTATTTGAGTATGTAAATTCCTGAAGGCCTTTTTGTTTTTTAATTTAGTCACCATGAGATACAAATGAGTGTATCATTAAAGAGTTGTTCATGTTTGAATTCCAGTCATATTATGTTCCAACACTTATATCTTTGTCTCTTCACAGTGTATATTTCCAGCTACCAATGCTCCCAGTTTCCCTCCCACCTACTGTCTCCCTCTTCTCTCTCCAGCCTATCTCTATGGCAGGCACTTTTTGTCCTCTTTCAGAGAGGTCTTAAGACACAGTTGAGATTCAAAGTTCTGATTCTTTTTATCTATTGTGTTACTTGCTATTAAGTATTTCAAATATGTTTTCAGGTGCTGTTGCTCATCCTGAGAAATTACTATTTTAGGTTAAAAGATTATTAAAAGGCTATAAATTGTATATATTTAATAGTACCTTTAGTTTTAATTATAATTTAAAATAAACTGTACACTCAAAAGAGTTCTCAATAAGCAAAGATTACATTTGCACTATATGAACTATGAAAACATTAAGAATTAAACCCTTTGCCAGGAAGATGACAGTTTGCATTTCTGACTCAAACTAAATCTACTGATTTGACCAAATTTGAGGTAATCTATCAGTATTCTCAAAAACATGTCATTAGATAAGTAGTTTTAATTTGTTAGGAGACTGGGGAGAGAGACTCCCTACTTTTAAACTAATGTTATCAAACAATTGATTTTGATTCTGGTTGCTACCATTATATGCTTTTGAGTGGGAGTTGGAAAAGAACAGTCTTTAACTCTTTTTTTTTTCTAATTATTGATTGTTTTTGCTTTGTTAAAGTACTTTAGAGTACTAATTAATATGTTTTAAACTATGTTTTGTAGGCAAAGGAGCAAATTTAGAAGAGATGTTTCAACTATATTAATAGAATTAGGATTCCAAATTGAAAAAATAATTAAAAGGTTACTTATTAATAAAGACAATATCTGGCATAGTGCTTTAGAAGAATTGAGAAACCAGAATTTTAGTCCTGCATATATGATTGAAATAGCATATATTAATGAAAAAGATAATTTGGGAAGAGAACATCCCGGATCAACACACGAATTCCTAAGTCACTTAATGCAGCATCTTGAGAACTCACCATTGTTTGAAGGTTCCTTGTCAAAGAACTTGTCTCTAAATTCCCAAGGTAATTTCTTTATTTTACATTCGAAATAACCTTAAGTCAAGAAAGGCCTATATAGTTAGAATTTATATTCAATCTTGTTGGGGCTGGAGCAATAGCACAGCAGTAGGGCTTTTGCCTTGCTTGCAGCCAATCCAGGATGGACAGTGGTTTAAATACTGGCATCCCATATGGTCCCCCAAGCCAGGAGCAATTTCTGAGCACATAGCCAGGAGTAACCCCTGAGCATCACTGGGTGTGGTCCAAACCCCCCCCCATTATATTCAGTCTTGTGATTGGAAATTTTGTGGGGATTTTGGCCACATCCATAAATGTTCAGGAATTATTCCTATCAAGGTTGGGCGGGGGGAGTGGGCATATAGAATGCCAGGGGTCAAACCCGGGTTGACCATCTGCAAGACAAGCATCCTACCCTTTGTTCTGTTGTTTTAGCCTCACCCCATCCTTGTTAATGTGGAAAAAAAAAACCCAGAAGATGGGAGAGGAAGGGGAATTATTAAGAAAAAACTTAGGGGACCGGAGAGATAGCATGGAGGTAAGGTGTTTGCCTTGCATACGGAAAGTCGTTGGTTCAAATCCCGGCATCCCATATGGTCCCCTGAGCCTGCCAGGAGCGATTTCTGAACATAGAGCCAGGAGTAACCCCTGAGCGCCACTGGATGTGACCCAAAAACAAAAACAAAGAATAAATTTTATTTTGAAATGTTTATTACATAAGAATATTCCATTTTGAGGCAATAATACAGCAGGTTGGGTGTTTGCCTTGCACATGTCTAACCTAGTACTGGGTCTGCGTGCCCTCTTCTCCCCCCCAATATTCCATAGGCTGGAGAGAAGAAGAGCATCTAAGGTGCTGCTGGCTTTGCATGTGACTAACCCAGGTTCTAATTCCAACAATCCAGATAGTCCCACAAGAACATCTGGGGTTGCCAATCCCTCCCCCACAATCCTACCCCTGAGTCCTCTGATTATTCTTTCCTCAGGAATCACTCTTGACAGACTCGGGAGACCATATGTGTTGCCTGGGATCGAACCCAGGTCAGCTTTGTGCTAGACAGGCGCGCTTTACCCACTGTACTGCCACTCTGGCCCTAGTATAGTTTTTTTTTAAATATGCTATGTAATCAGTCTCTTTTTAAAGAGTAGTTAAGTGCAATGAATGATTGATGAGCAATTTTTTGTTTAATATTTATAATTTTTAGTTAACATGTCTCTTCTCAAACTTCAAATCTTCTGATCCTTGTGTTATCCATGTGTTTGGTTGACCTTTGCTTTTAAAAGTATTATTGTGGGCCTGAGCCATGGCACAAGCAATAAGGCAGCTAGATGCCTTGCCCGCGCTAGCCTAGGACGAACCGCCTAGGTTCGATCCCCCGGCATCCCATATGGCCCCCCAAGTCAGGTCGATTTCTGAGCACATAACCAGGAGTAACTCCTGGGTGTCACCGGGTATGACCCAGAAAACAAGCAAAAAGTATATGAAGTTTTTCTGGTTCACGTGTAAATGTGGAGGCGTTTACTTTTGCTTTCAAGAATAGTTTTGTAGGATTATTACATGATTTTTTTTTTTTGCCTTACTTCTTGCTTATCCACATTGTAACCCTGTTTGTTTGTGGTGTTATTGAGTATGGGTGTGGGTATGATTGAGCTCCTTTAGTTGGTTTCTTTTAAGGAATAATTTTTTGCATGATTATATGTATGATATTTAAAAAATCTTATTAGTCTTGTGAAATTGATGTGATTCAATCAGTAATTAATTTTTGCATTCCTTTTCAAGGGACAAGAGAATTTAGGCCACACCAGAGGGGACTAATTTCAGCTTAATTCTTGAAGTCACTCAGTGTTGCAATGCTGGAAGATCAGACTGTGACCCCTGAAAGCAAAATAATGCATTCAACATGTTCTCTCTGGCCCTAACATTATTCTTTGAAAGCATAGGGTGAGGGACTGAGGCATGAGATGGGGGGGGGGGGTTTGCCCCCTGCCATATTCAGGGGTTGTAACTGACTCTGCACTCAGGGATCACTCCTAGTGGGCTCAGGACCATATGAAATGTCAGGAATTTAACCCTGGCAGCTTAAATTCAAGGCAAACACCTTGTCGACTGTACTAGCATTTTGGTAACACTTTTTACTGCTTGCTGTAGTAGAAAACTGAAGGAACTAAAACTTATGAATTTTATTTTATTTTATTGCCTGAGACATTGAAATAATTGAGAGAAACTACCAAGAATTTTTTGTACTTTCAGGTTAATTCTGTATTTTGGGAAGGCAAGAAACTACAAATAACTGGTGGTCTTAAGTGTAAAATAAGTTCTGCCAGTGTAAAAATAAGTTCTACCTATTTCTTTTTCTATTGTTCTGTGAAAAGTCTTTAATTAATTTTGAGTTAATTTTTATCAGGCATGTAAGTGAGTCAGTTTCACCCTCCTGCACATGATTACAGTTTTATTTTGACATTTAAAGAGACTTTATCTTTTTATTTAACTTTGTTTATGTATATAAGAATTTTATTTTGGGCTCACAGTTTGAATTCATTGATATGTAGGTCTCTTTATTCTAATAAAATACTGTTATGATGATTCTTTTTTTTTTTGAAGTTAGGGAACGTGATGCTTCAATTCTTTCATTTTAGGATTGTGTTAGCTGTTCTGGAATTTTTGTAACTTCATATAGATTTGATATTCTGTTTCTTTGAAGAAACTAATTTTGATTTATATTTGAAACATTTAGTTTGCATAATACTTTTGGTAGGACTAGCAATCATTTTACAATGTTAATTCTTCCATTTCTTCTATTTCCATTCTTCTATTTCATGCCTTTTTAAAAAAATGTATATAGGGGTTGGAAAGATAATCCAGTGGAAGGGCATTTGTCTTGCACGCAGCTGACCTGGGTTTGGTCCCCTGCATCTCACAGGTCCTAAGACTGCCAGAAGTAATTTTTGAGTGCAGAGTCAAGAATAGTAATGCCTGAGTGCCAGGTGTAGTCCCCCAAATCAAACAAAAGTATGTGATTTTTATTTATTTATTTATTTATTTATTTTGGTTTTTGGGTCACACCTGGCAGTGCTCAGGGGTCACTCCTGGCTCCATGCTCAGAAATTGCTCCTGGCAGGCACGGGGGACCATATGGGGCACCGGGATTCGAACCGATGACCTTTTGTGTAAAAGGTAAACGTCTTACCTCCATGCTATCTCCTGGGTCCCAACTAAGCGTATTTTTGTTTTGTTTTGTTTTGTTTTGGACCACGCTTGCCTTTGTCCTTAGAAATCTGTATCCCTGACCCAGCTTGGGGAATCCTAGAGGGTACCAAGGAGTCAAACCAAGGTCAACAGAATGCAAGTGCTGCCATGATACCTTTATTACCTCTCTAGCACCAATGTCTGTCCTTTTAAACATTAATTTGCACATTTCATTATATAGGCCAGGTTTTTTTTTTTTTTTTCAATCTTCTTTAAGTTTATTCTGGTGGAGTTTATTTCAGGTGGAGGCATGAGGTTGCACCACATTGGGCTATGATCAAGGATTAACTCCTGGGATCATTCTTTTTTTGTTGTTGTTTTTTTGTTGTTTTTTGTTTTTTGGTTCACACCCAGCAGCACTCAGGGGCTACTCCTGGTTCTATGCTCTATGCTCAGAAATCGCTCCTGGCAGGCTCAGGGAACCATATAGGATGCCGGGATTCGAACCACTGACCTTCTGCATGAAAGGCAAACGCCTTTACCTCCATGCTATCTCTCCAGCCCCTCCCCCCTTTTGTTGTTGTTTAGTTTTTTGTTTTTGGGTCGCATCCGACAGCACTCAGGGGTTACTCCTGACTCTGCGCTTAGAAATCACTCCTGGCAGGCTCTGGGGACCTTATGGGATGCCGGGATTCGAACCACCGTCCTTCTGCATGCAAGGCAAATGCCTTATTTCCATGCTATTTCTCCAGCCCCAACTGGGATCATTCTTGATGCTCTGGAGATCATAGGTTGTTTCAGGAATTGAGCTCTGGTGGACTGTATACAAGGCAAGCGCCTTAACCCCTGTACTATCTATTTGACCCTCTTTATATATATAATCATATATATGTATTTATGATTATAAATGGAATTCGGGGCTGGAGTGATATTACATGAAAGGCATTTGCCTTTCATGTAGCCAACCCAGGATGGACCCCGGTTCGATCTCCAGTATCCCACGTGGTCCCCCAAGCCTGCTAGGAGTAATTTCTGAGTGCAGAGCTAAAAGTGCTACTGATTACTACTGGATGTGGCCCCAAAATAAAAATAATTAATTAAATGGAATTGTGACTGAAGAAGATAACACAGTAGGTAAGGTGCTCACCCTGCATATGGTCTATCCGGGTTCCCAAGTTGTGCTCAGGGGTCCCAGGAGCCATTCCTGGAGATTTTCAGCAAACTGCTTCAAATTTGAATCCTGTTGTTCTTGACCCTAAGTAATGTCAGGTGTTAGTTCATTGCTTACATACAGAATGAAAATCAATTGATGTTTTTATGTTGGTTTTTGTTGATTACTGCATTTTTGGTTCATTATTTCTACTATATTGTTTTAAAGTATTTAGGATTTTTGGACCTGGGGAGATAACACAGCTGGTGAGGTACTTTGCTTGCACATGGCCTACTGGGTTCAATACTTGGTACCCTGTATAGTGGAGCCCTGCTGGAAATGATCCCTGAGTGCAGAGCCAGGAATAAGCCCTGAGCACTGCCAGGTCTGACTCAAAAACAAAACACAGAAGAAATATACTGGTAGAAGTATTTGTAACACAACTTGGTTACAGTGTTCACAATTTTATTGTGGAGCCAGGAAACTGAAATGCTAATGGGCCAGAATTAGAGACAGCTGAGAACCTCTACTTTGCAGAATTGTACCTATAGTCCAGGCACTCTACCATTTAAGTCATGACTTCAAATTATTATTGTACTTTTTTTTTTTGTTTGTTTTTGTTTTTGTTTTTGGGCCACACCCAGTGACGCTCAAGGGCTACTCCTGGCTATGCGCTCAGAAGTCGCTCCTGGCTTGGGGGACCATATGGGAAACCCGGGGATTGAACCGCGGTCCGTCCTAGACTATCACAGGAAGGGCAGGCACCTTACCTCCAGCACCACCGCCTGGCCCCTATTATTGTACATTTGAGTAATTTTGAATAGAAAAAGATTAAACTTTCTTATACTTAGTGGAAATAGAAATTAAACTACATTTACTAACAAAATATAAATACAACAGTTTGTAAAACTGCTTATATATAGGTGGTTTTTGAGTTTTGTTTATTTATTTATTTTTATTTTGTTGTTGGGACACACCCAGAAATGCTCAGGTCTTTTTTTTCTGGTTCTACATTTAGGAATTATTTACACCTGGCTTGGAGGTACCATATGGGATTCTGTGTATTAAACCCAGTTGACTGAGTACAAGGAAAGTACCCAATCTACCTAACCACTTAGGTGGTTTTATGTTTTTTATATTTTTAGCTTTCCTTTTAATACACAGCTCCTGGAGTACACGCCTGCTCAACTATACAGTCCAATAGGTTATTTGTATTCAAAATAAAATATTTCGTACCTTTTAGGTGAGTGCTATACATTTGTTTATAGTTATAATGAATTAGCAATTTTATATTTAGGCAATGCTTAATGTTTCTTGACTTTATTAATGTATTTTATAATGTAAATATAAATAATTATATTTTATAATAAGTATACTTGATGTACTTTTATCTGTATTTGCAGCTCTGAAAGAGAATCTTTACTATGAAGCTGGCAAAATGCTTGCCATTTCTTTAGTTCATGGTGGTCCTTCACCTGGTTTTTTTTCTAAAACCTTATTTAATTGCCTTGTTTATGGACCGGAAAATACTCAACCAATTTTAGATGATGTTTCAGACTTCAAAGTGGCACAGATCCTAATTAGGGTAAGAAATTCACCTGTTTGTTACTATATTTTAGTTGTATTTGGACATAATAGGTCTGCAGTATAACAGTTATAACTCTGTGGAGTAGTTATTCCCAAAGTGAGCGAGTTACGTTGTCCTCCCAAGGGGTACTATAAAAGGGAAGAGGGGAACAGGCAGTAGTAACTTGGGTATAATTGGGGCCTAAGGGGACACCTTTTTTGTTTAAAAGTAAGGTTTCAAGTAATTTTTGCTGAGTAATTTTTTTTTTCTTGAAATGGGAGGTCTCTGATAGGCTAAATGATGACTTCAACTACCCTATACTTAAACCTACCCTGTCTGTTGTCTCAATATAGTATCATTTGATGGTGAAAAACAAATTCTCTGAAATCATTTTTTTTTAAATAACCACTAGAAGGTGTGTTGCCTTGGCATATTAATCTTGTAAGCTCCAATTTCTAGACTACAAAGTCCTATGAGAAAATGTTATGAATTTTTTTATCCTTAGGTTAAAATTATTATTTAGGGGTTAGAATGATAACACAGTGGTAGGGCATTTGCCTTGCAGGCTGCCAAAACTGGAACTGTATCCTACATCCTATATGGTCCCTGAGCCTGCCATAAGCAATTTCTGAGCACAAAGCCAGGAGTACCTTCTGAGCTCCTCTGGTGATCCTACCCCAGCCCACCCACAAAACAAAATGATTATTTAGTTCTTTGATTTTCTTTTCTTTTGAAGTTTTTTGAAAATGCTAAGGATCTAATCCTGCCTCTGCCTTTAGGAGTCATCTGTGATGTTCTGTTGTACCAAGAAGCAATCTCCAGGTTCTTAAATGTGAAGCATACACTCAGCCCATTGAAACTCTCTAGCCCTTAATTTTTCTTTCTTCCTCTTAAAAATTAAAAGTAGCTTCATTATCCTGTCCCCCTTTTCGTATTCACTTCTGAACTTATAATCCGTCTCTGTTCTTACCGCTACTTCCATATTTGTAGCTTATATCGAGACCTAAATCTCTACATCCAAATACCTTTAATTCCTTGTCTTTGACTTTCAGTCTGCATTTCTCAGTATGGGACAAGTTGTCTGTCTACCATTGTAACTTTTCTTCAGCCTTTCCCTTTTTATCTCATTATAAATCTGCTTAAAAATACTAGGATTTTACTAGAATTTTTGTTGTTGTTGTTTTTTGTTTTTTCGGGCCACACCCATTTGATGCTCAGGGGTTACTCCTGGCTAAGCGCTCAGAAATTGCCCCTGGCTTGGGGGGACCATATGCGATGCTGGGGGATCAAACAGCGGTCCCGATCCTTGGCTAGGGCTTGCAAAGCAGGCACCTTACCTTTAGCGCCACCTCTTCGGCCCCTAGGCTAGCGCAGGCAAGGCAGGCACCTTACCTCCAGCACCACCGCCCGGCCCCTAGAATTTCTTATTTAAGGTAATTACTTAAAGTACAATATCAAAAAAAGAAAGCAATATCTATGCCATATTGAAAATCTTCAAGGCTTCTCAATGCTTATTGAACATGGGTCAATAAGGGCATTTAATTACTTTGTCTTTTGGATATTCCCATATTTTATTTGCTATATTATTGCTCCTCCCCCTCAAAATAGACTTCTATATTTAATGTGATTACAATTTACTGTTACAAGGCAAAATGTATTATAGCGATATGTTAGAGAAAGGAGAGGTAATATTTCAGTAGCGTGCTAAATTAAAATGTAAGCTAAATTTGAATAATATCCCTGAAGATAATAGCTTTTAAAAAGGCAGATATTTGTCTTTATAAAAAAAAAAAAACAACGTATGTTTTAGTAGGTAAAGTCTGTACATTAAATCTAGCTTACTATCTCTCTTTTTTTTTAATTTGTAAAGATTTATTTATTTATTTATTTATTTTTGTTCAGTTAGGGGGCACACCCAGCAATGCTTAAGAGTTACTCTCCTGGATCTGCGATCAGAAATTACTCCTGGTGGTACTTAGGGTCCATGTGGGATACTAAGGATTGAACTTTGTCGCTGTAAAATAAAAATCCACAAGTGGTGAGACCACCCCAGGCACTGTATATGTAAACCCCATGCAGTGGGGTCTGATGAAGCAGGGTAGTAGTGGAGAAATAATACCAACCAGTCAGGAAAGGATGAAAATGGCATTTGTGGCCTTTCTGCTTAGTGCTCTCTCTGCCAGAGCCAAAGCCAGAACTGCTTTATATATTCAAACCAACTCCCAATACCAGGAGGGCAAAGGTTGAGTAAGATAGGAAAGTAACTATCCAGTGGGCTTTTACATATCAAAGGAAGAGGTTGCTGAGAAGTTGGGGAACATCTTTGTTTAGGATTTTCTGCTAGTGTCACCTGACATTTTCACCCTTTCTGTTTTTTAAAAAAAAGAAGAAAAAATTAACAAAAGTTGTGTTCCACTTTTCTCTGCCAGAGGCGGGAACTCCAGATCAGAACTTAAAGTATCAAAGTTTAAATTGTATAAATAATTCTCAAAACAGTCAACCTTTTCCATATCTTATACACATCACAAAAATTTTTCATAGATTTATAAACATTAGAACCTTTCTGAAGATATATTTAATTTGAAAATACTTAAATATTCTTACAGCAAGCACTGTAATACAAGTCTAGAACATCCAATTTCCTTTCCATTAACTTCTCTAAACAAAACCACAAGAACATTTTTGCAGGGCTGAAGTGATTGCACAGCCGTAGGCTGTTTGCTTTGCATGCAGGTGACCCGGGACAGATCTGGGTTCAACCCCCAGCATCCCATATGGTCCCCATGTCTGCCAACAGTGATTTCTGAGTGCTGAGCCAGGAGTAACTTCTGCACAATGCAGAAGTATGGTATGGCCCAAAAGAGAAAAAAAAAAAAACAAGAACATTTTTGCAAATATATATGTAGTTTAAAAATAAGTTTGGTAAACACTCTTATAATGAGTACTATAATAAGAGTCTATAGTATTCTAGTTCCTTTTCCATCTACTTCTGTGGACAAAGACATTAGAACATTTTTGCAGACAAATTTGAGAATAAGTTGCTATATAGTATATACAATAAAACATAGCAATTGGGAAACATTCACTAGGAGAGCTGAGAACTTTTAAAAATTCTAACAACATTATGCATTTCCCTATAGTTGTGCAAACTAATATTAAGCGAGTAAAGTTAGATACAAAATTTTCTGTTTGCAGTGGGGCATAAAGCAAAACAATAAAATTCATACCAATAAAACACAGTTTAACTAGTAACGTAGTGACTGATGCAAATAAAGTCAAGAGATTAACCTAAGGGGCCGGAGAGATAGCATGGAGGTAAGGCGTTTGCCTTGCATGCAGAAGGATGGTGGTTTGAATCCCGGCATCCTATATGGTCCCCGAGTCTGCCAGGAGTGATTTCTGAACGTAGAACCAGGAGTGACCTTTTAGCACTGCCGGGTGTGACCCAAAAACGAGAGAGAGAGAGGGGGGGGGGAAGGGAGGGAGGGAGAGGGAGAGGGAGAGAGGAGAGAGAGAGAGGAGATTAACTTAAAACGAGAGATAACCCAGGTGCTGGAGTTTCTAAAAAATAGCTTCTCCTCAGTTGAGCATCGGCTGGGCTTAGATTCTCCATCTCCATCTTCTCCTTCTGTGTTAGGCTGCTGAGGTCACCTGGGATGGAAAGGCCTTTGATTCCTGAGCCAGAATCTGAGTTGGGGGATGGATCTGCTTATTTCCCTGTTGTTGGTCCCCCTCAAATGGAGCTTTCTCTCTGGCTTCTACCCTATCAGTGACCTCGATAAGCTGCTTCAGGTTGGGGGTGAGTAGGCGTTAGCAAAAAGTGCCTCTGGTAGAGAAAGATGGTAGATATCGCCTACCTGAGCAGGCCTCTGGCACTATAGGTGGTGGTGCAGCTGAGTGAGGCCGGGGGATGAATTGATAGAACCTATGTTGATTGGGAGCATATCTGCTACCTTTCACTGGCATTCTGCCAGGTCCAGATACATTAGAAGCTTTTGAACCCCTCTCTCCTTTTAAGACTACAAACTCTACAGTCTCGGCATCTCCAATACTACACTGAAGCTTCCTGAGATTGTTTCCTCTTTATTGCTGTCCAGTGAACAAAGATATCTTTGGTGTTATTTCTGTTGATAAATCCATAACCATTCCAGACATTGAACCATTTGACAGTGCCCCGGAATTGGATTGTCAGCACTGAATTAACTGCTTGACTCAGTGCTTGTGGTCCCTGGGGGTATCTCTGAGTCGTTTTCAGACTCTGAGTCTGCAGAGATGGTAGCCAGTTCATCATCCTTGGGAGATGGAGGGGCTTCTCTGGCTTAGTGCCAGTAATAAACAATAAATTATCAGCCCTGGGAAGGCCTTTAGATTGAGAACTCATCACCACTGGGAAGGTACACTTCCCTCTTGTGGCATGTGTACAAGAAAATCTCTAAGGAACCTGGCATGTAAATTCCAGAGTGAGAAACACAGATAGACCAGAGCAACTTGAAGCCATTCAGAACAGGGGCCATGTGCACCAATGTTCCAGTGAAAGGCACAGCGCATTCAGTCCAGTTCCAGAATTCTACCACAGTGATTATCCACCAGAGAGTCAAGTCACTCACCATTGTTGTGGTCTTCTTGGGTCTCTGGGTCCTGTGTCACTGTTCAAGCCGCTAGTTGTAAAATAAAAATTTATGAGTGATGAGACTGTTCCAGGCACCATATTTCTAAACCCCATGCAGCTGGATCTGATGATACAGGGTAGCAGTGGAGATATAATACCAAGCATTCAGGAAAAGATGAAAATGGTATAAAAGCTCAGGTGCTTTTATACCTATCTTTTGGCTCAAGGGGAGGCAGCATGAGACAGAGAGTGAAAAGTGAAAAGCAAACTGATCCTGATGAATCTTTTTTTCTTACTGCTTGGTGTATTATTTCTCTGCCACTATCATAGTTCTTCAAACCTGTCTGTCTAAGGGGTTAGAAACACAGCGTTTGGGGTGATCTCACTCCTTGTGTATTTTTATATTACATGCCTTTTGGAGATAGTCTTAGGGGGGTTGAGATCCAGGGCACATTTTCTTCCTCACTGTGGTCTTAATTAATCTGAGAAATTACTTGCAGCAGTAAGAGATCAGGTAGTGTCCTTGAGCTTGAGCTCCCTCTGGAGCTGAGTCCAGTAGCATGCAACAGTCCACATGTGGGGTGATGGTGAAGAAAGGCCACATAGAATGAGTCAGCAGGAGTAGTGGTTACAGTTTCTTGCTGGGGCAAGACCCTTTCAGTCCTTTTGCTTTGGGAGCCTAATGGCAGCTTACTGAGGCAGGGGGGATGGTTTCAGTTTTTAAGGAGTTAAGAACTGAAGGTAAAGAGCGTTAAATAGGAAGATATAATGGATCAGGATTGAGGGGTGAAAGGATAGGAGTTCTGAATGGGGGAGGGAATAATATGGGCATGGGTTGTTTACAATATAGATTATGCAAACATAGAGGAGTCCACTGCATACAAACTCAAGCCCACTTATAGACAGACATTAGTGATCTACTTATAGGCTGTAGTTGGAGGCCTGACCCTTATGGAGGCCCCATATGGGGGTGGTCAGAGAGCTTAAAAAAATTGAATTAAGGAAAAAAATTTAAACTTTATAAAAAATGAATGAAAGAAAGAGAGGAAAGGGAAGGAGGGAAGGAAGGAAAGAAGGGAGGGAGGGAGGGAAGGAAGGAAAGGAAGGGAGGGAGGAAGGAAGGAAGGAAGGAAGGAAGGAAGGAAGGAAGGAAGGAAGGAAGGAGGGAGGGAGGGAAGGAGGGAAGGAAGGAAGGATAAATTGGGCTGACAGATTGGAAGGGAAAGGTTTTCCAATTTCCAGGCACTTCATCAATGGTAAGGGTGAACTTTGCTAAATGAAGCTTTCAAGGTTAGATTGTGCATGGAGCATTTTAGGATATACATAATTTTCATGTTTAGAGTACTTAAGCAATATGGCATTGAGCATAAGATAGTATTTTGAGCAGGAGAATTGATCTTATATTTCAGCAGAGATTTTTTAACCCCCAGCAGCGCTCAGGGATTACTCCTGGCTCCATGTTCAGAAATTGCTTCTGGCAGGTTCAGTGGACCATATGGGATGCCGGGATTCAAACAAATGACCTACATGGAAGGCAAATGCCTTACCTCCATGCTATCTCTCCGGCCCTTCCTTTTCACATCTTTAGTAAATTCTTACCTGTCTAGTGCTGTATAAACTTTTATTGATTATTTTACTTTATATAAATACCCTATATTAAAAAGGAGCTTATTTGAAAACCTAGCTTTTTGTATAGTTTTATTTCACCCCAGTGAATAGAGAAATACATAGTGATAGATTATTTGAAACTTAAATATTGTTCAGAAATAAATGGGCATACTGGGTATATTTTTTATTTTAGATAAACACTGCAGCAAACATGACAGACTTAAACTCGGTTATGAATGATTACAATAACTATTTAGAGCTTATTGGCTGTCTAAGACTTATAACATCACTGAATGATAAATACATGTTGGCAAAAGACATACTTGTTTACCATGTAATTAAGAGAGTCCAAGCACCTTTTGAAAGGTAAGTAATTTATATGGAAGAGTCACTCAGGTTGTTTAAATTTAATTGTTTTATAAGTGTGAGCCAATTTTGATTATAATTTAAGTGCTATTTTATCTATTATTACTTTGTTTTGTTAGTTTAGAGCCACACCTGGCTGTGTGGCTTACTCCTGTCTCCATGATCAGAAATTATTCCTGACTGGTTCGGGGAATCATGTGGGATGCCAGGGACCTGAACTTGGATGAGCCACATGCAAGAAAATGCCCTATCCTTTGTACTATCACTCCAGGCCTTTAAATAGTATTTTAAAATAAGTTTAGTAAAAGTAATCTCTTCAAAAGATTACTGTTTCAGCAACTTTATACAATATTATGTAAATGTGTAACACTTTGATCAAAGAAGTCATTTCAGTTTTTATTTATTTTTCTTATTTAAAAACTGTGAAAATATTTTATATGAGCCCAATATTCCATCTCCTTTTATTCACTGAAACTCACTGGAAGTTGAAGGGAAACAAACATAATAGGAATGTAAGAATTTCCTCAGAACAAAGATTGGAAGCAAAAATATATAAAACCTAGACAAAGGTCAGACAAATCTAGCTCGGCAGGCTGAACACGGGTTTCACATGAAATGTGTTAGGCTAAGTTACAATCCTCACCATTTTTATGGTCCCTTGCCAGAAATAACCTCCGTTCATCACTAAGTGTGGCCTAATCCACAGATACATCCTACCCACCCTCCAGTAGGAAATTTAGAATAAACAAGTTCAGGACTTTTTTGGTTTTTGGGTCATACCCGGCAGCACTCGGGTTACTCCTGGCTCTACACTCAGAAATTGCTCCTGGCAGGCTTGGGAGGGCCATATGGGATGCCAGGATTCGAACCGCCATCCTTCACATGCAAGGCAAACACCCTTCCTCCATGCAATCTCTTTGGCCCCAGGTTCAGGATTTTTGCTGGGAAGTAAAGATTTGGCCACAAACAGCAGTGTTCAGGAGACCATATGTGAGGGTATCAAACTTGAACTTGCAGTGTTTTATTTGTGCCTGCGCATGGACACCTTAGAGCTATGTCACTATTATATTTAAAATAAGGACAGGGCAATATTATAAAAAAATGAAGGAAATTTTCTAAAATTCAAGTAGAATGACCCACTGATTATTAAAAAATGTTTTTAATACAAAAGTGGTGGTTAAGGGCCACAGTGGTGGCGCTAGCCGTAAGGCATCTCTGCCTTGCAAACACTAACCAGTGGTCCTCAAACTATGGCCCGCGGGCCACATATTGTATTTGTTCCCATTTTGTTTCTTCACTTCAAAATAGGATATATGCAGTGTGCATAGGAATTTGTTCATAGTTTTTGTTTTTACTATAGTCCGGCCTCCAACGATCTGAGGGACAGTGAACTGGCCCCTTGTTTAAAAAGTTTGAGGATCCCTGCATGACAGACTGCGGTTCCATCCCCTGGCATCCCGTATGGTCCCTCAAGCCAGGAGTGATTTCTGAGCGCATAGCACACCAGAGCATCACTGGTTGTGGCCCAAAAAACAAAAACAAAAGTGGTAGTTACATTACACAAAAATAACTCAAAAAAATTACATTGTAGAAAATATTACATTGCAGTAGAAAATATAATTTTCAAAAAGTTTCAAAATATCATAAATAACTAGCTTAGGGACAAAAGTACTTATGCAAAAGTAAAATAAATGCATATTTCAGCAAAATTTTCAAGTGCTTAAATAGCAATTTCATGATGAGAAAGATAGCTCCGATGCCTGGCATTTTCATGCAGGAGACCCAAGTTTGATTTCTAGCACTGCACTTTAGGGAAGTGAACCTGATACACTTTAGTCCAGTGTAGTCCAAAGTAAACAAAAATTGGCTATTTTAAATCATTGTATTTTCTTTTTTTGTTTGTTTTTGAGCCACACCCAGTGGAGCTCTGTACTCAGAAATTACTCCTGGCAGAATCAGGGGACCAGATTGGATGTCCGGGATCAAACCCAGGTTGGCCACATGCAAGGCTATCGTCCTTACCACTATATTACCACTCTACCTCCAAAATCATTGTATTCTTTGTAGGGAAAAAGGGAAAGCCAAAAGTAGGTACAATCATTTTCATTTCTTTTTTCGTTTTTGCGGGGGGAGTCACACCCCTTTGATGCTCAGGGGTTACTCCTGGCCAATTGCTCAGAAATTGCCCCTGGCTTGGGGGACCATATGGGACGCTGGGGATCAAACCGTGGTCCTTCCTTGGCTAGCGCTAGCAAGGCAGACACCTTACCTCTAGCGCCACCTCTCGGACCCCTACTTTCTTTTTTCAAAGGTTGTGATATCACAGGAAGCTGTGCTTAGGACATATTTCTGGCTCTGTGCTCCAGAATCACTCAGGGTAGGGTTAAGAATAGTTCTAATCCACAAAGACCATGTGTTTATGATGGTAAGGACTGAATCAACCAGCTTGGCTACATCCGGGCAGGTGCTTTACTGGCTATTCTCTTTCTCTGTCACTAAAAATATAAAGACAAATTTAAGTTTCTCTGAAAGTTGCTTCACAGGTAAAAAGAAGGTAATAAATAAAATCAAGCAAGTAGGATACAGGGGTTGTCTTACGGAAGGTGCTAAATACATGTTAGGGAATTTGGACTTTGTTTCATAGACAACATGTTGAATTGGTTTCCTGCAGCTAATGTAAAAGGATGATCACAAACTGAGACTCAAACAGGAATTTAATCTGTTTTAGGAGGTCTTTAAAAGCCCAAAGCAGATGTCACTCAAAATTTTATTCTTTCTGATAGATTGGAATGACAATTCTTATTTGGATTCTGTTGCTAACTCCAATTTCTATTATATAACCTTTTCTTCTGAAGAAAGAAAAGTTAGCTGTTGTTTTAGACTACTCCAGATAATCAAAGTAGCATGATCCATAAGAACAATCCTTATTTTATTTGCATATGCTTATATGCTTTTTATTTGCTTTTGATTTTAGTTTGTTTGGGGGTTTGTTTGTTTTGTTGGGGTTTTTTTTTGGGGGGGGGGTGGAGGCTACAATAGGCTGCGCTCAGGTCTTACTCCTGGTTCTGTGATCAGGGTTTCCTCATGGTTGTGCTCATGGACCATTTGTGAGGATGGCATCAAATTGGGATGTAGCACCGATACTATCCCTGACCCAATTTGTTTTCAAGTAAAGTTTTAGTGTACATGATATGGAAATATTTTGTGGGGGTCAACTTTCATGCAGCCTACTTCACAGTAGATGACAATATTAAGATTTACTTTAGGTATATCAGGTGGCTGTTGCTCAGAAAAGATCTTGGTGAGTATAACAGTTTATCTGAATGTTTGTGTATGGTACAGTGGTTTTCAGGTGTACTGAAAAATGAGTAAATTAGAATTTCATAAAAGAAGTTTCATAATTAGATTATATATTAGAAATGGAAGAGAGGAGTTATGGGTTATTCAGATTTAGCTATACTAATTTGATACTTACTAGAACTAGAAAACTGATATCATATGAAGAAATAATGAATTTTGTCATTCTTTTCTGAAATGAAGATAAGTGTGGATAAAAGGTGATTTAGAAAATTAAGAAATGGAGACATGAGGCCAGAGCAGAGGGACAAGAGGTAGGGCGCTTGCCCTTGCCTGTACTTGCCTTTGCCCGTGCTAACCTAGGGTGAACCAGGGTTCGATCCCTGGTGTACCATATGGTCCTCCAAGCCAGGAGTAAGTAACCCCTGTACATCACTGGATATATCCCCCCCAAAAAAAAATAAATAAAGGAGACAGTATATGTAACTTTTAAGTTTGCCTTGAAAGGTGCTAGGATTGAATGCATTTCATTTTTGTTTGTTTCACACTCGGCGGTGCTCAGGGAATTACTCCTGGCTCTGCTCTCAGAAATCCTTCCTGGCAGGTTCAGGAGACCTTACAGGTTGCCAGGGATTGAACCCAGGTCTATCCTGTGTCAGCTGCATGCAAAGCAAAGGCTCTACCACTGTGCTATCACTCCAGCCCCAGATTGAATGCATTTTTAAAAGAAATTCAGATTTGATCAAGGTGAACACCCTAAACAATTGAAAGAGCTAGAAAGATGAATCATTATAGCCTGATACTTAGGATGGTGGGTAGAAGATTTACAACACAGGTTAAACTTAGTAGATTTGCCAGGCAACAATATTTACTCCTTTGTTTATTAATGGAAATTTTCACTTGAATATTTTTGATTGTACATCTATATTTTGCTCATTATTTTTATTGAACACTTTGAAAAAATTTTATCAAATTGATTTTTTGATTATATTCTTGTTATGTGACTAAGATATCTTTACAATCTAGGAAACTTCATACTAGCATACCTTTCAGTCATCAAATTCCATATTAGTTTCATTTTTTTTAATTTAATTTAATTTAATTTTTTTTTTTTATTTCGGGTCACACCTGACAGCGCTCAGGGGTTACTCCTGGCTCTACGCACAGAAATCGCTCCTGGCAGCCACGTGGGACCATATGGGATGCCAGGGTTCGAACCGTGGTCCTTTGCACGTAAGGCAAATGCCTTACCTCCATGCTATCTCTCCGGTCCCTAGTTGCAAAATTTTTATAAAGCGAAATATATAGGCATAATTATATTAATGTATGTAATATGGATTTGAAAGTATAGCTATTTTCATTATTATATATCTTCTCACTAATTAGTGAAATTTTAGTGTAATTAGTTAAATTAGTAATAAATTAGTTTATTATTGGAATATATAACAGGTGTATAATGCTGACTCATTTTTATTTTAAGTTTTAAGCAGGGTCTGAAAACACTTGGAGTTTTGGAGAAAATTCAGACCTACCCAGAAGCCTTTTATAGCATCTTATGTCATAAACCTGAGAATCTTTCTGCCAAAACCCTTAGCAAACTTTTTACAGTACATACATTATCTGATGTACAGGTACTGAGGTTTTGGAAAAAATACTTACAAGCTGTTGAAGGTATGTGGCTTTTTTGTGTTTATTTAAATATTAACTGTTTACATTATCATTTTTGTTTATTTTAAGTATATGGAGTTTCAGAATATTTCCAATTTCATCTTTTTAATAAATTTAATCTGCTAACTATAAGACTTATAAACAAGTTTATATTGCTGAGTTTCCAGTGATTGGAAAGAGGTGTTATATATTGTATTTTATAGTCTGCTTTCCTTTTTTTTATACTATCTTTAAGCAATATGATTACAAACATGTTTGTAGTTAGGTTATAAAAAATACAACCCACTTCACCAGTGCAACCTTCCCGCCACCAATGCTCCCTATCTCATTCCTTCCCAGCCCCTGCCTGTCTTTGAGACAGGCATTCTATTTCTCTCACTCACTACCATTATCATGATAGTTGTTGGCATAGTTATTTCTCTAACTGCACTCACCAATCTTTGTGGTAAGCTTCATATCGTGGGCTCATCTCTATTGTCTCTGGGTATTTGCAGTCTGCTTTTCTTCAGAAAATTTTAGGTGAAAGCCCATCTTCCAAAAAAGTTTACATTATACAGGGCTGGAGAGATAGCATGGGAGTAAGGCATTTGCCTTTCATGCAGAAGGACGGTGGCTCAAATCCCGGCATCCCATATGGTCCCCCATGCCTCCCAGGGGCGATTTCTGAGCATGGAGCCTGGAATAACCCCTGAGCACTGCCAGGTGTAACCCAAAGACAAAAAAGTTTATATTATAGGATGGTTTCATGGCATAATAGTCTTTTGGTCTGTGTTTTGGTTTTCTTTTTCTGGGTCACACCTGGGAACACTTAAGGGTTACTCCTGGCTCTGCTTTAAGAACTTATTCCTGGCAGGCTCAGGGGATCATATGGGATGGCGAGATCAAACCCTGATCCACCTTCTGCAAGTCAAACACCCTACCTGTTGTGCTATTGCTCCAGCCTGCACAAAATAGTCTTAAAGCTAACTATTGACACACTACCTTCTTATATGGTGGTTCCCAGATAAGTTGTTTTCCATAACATCTTCAAAGAAGATTACAACATTTTCCAGCAATTCTTTAGATAAAGTACTGTATATACTCGAGTATAAGTCGACCCCTCTAATTTTACCTTAAAAACTGGGAAAACTTAAGCTGAGGTGGAAAATGCAGCAGCCACTGGAAAATTTCAAAAATAAAAATATATACCCAAAACAATTACAATAATTGAGGAAATCAATAAATAAATACATGATTACATTTATAATACATGATTGTTTGATATACTGTATTCCATTAATATACCATATTAACCCATAGTCTTCAATTCCTTCTATTGAATGCCTACATATGGATTTACCTTTTAATAAAGTGAATAAAACATTTAAGACAGTAAAGCTTTGTAAATAAATGGTTAAAAATCCTGAATCCTTATAATCAGCGGCTTTGGAGTATAAGGATTCAGGATTTTTAACCATTTATTTACACGATTTTACTGCCTTAAATGGGTTTTTCACTTAATTAAATGTGCCATTGAATATTGTGGGTTAAATAGTTCAGTCATGCAGTTCATTTCAGCTGCTTACCTCTTCAGCTCAGCCACGACTGTGCACTGAGCTGAAGCATTCACTGCCCCCTCCAGCAGATGGTAGAAGACGACTGGAGGCTAGGTGCATTTGATTTGGTATGACTGGAGTGTATGATCCGAGTATAAGCAGTTTGGGTGTTTCGACACAAATTTTATGCCAGAAAAACTCGAATTATAGATATTATGCTTGTTTTATGTTTCAGACATAATGTGTTTTAACATTTGATATATTTTAGCACAATGTATCACTTTTACACACATTACAAATAAAAATATTACAAATATTTATTCTACTTTTTAAAATCATGACTTACTTGTATTGAAGTATTTGCTTTATTGCAGTGATCTGGCACCAGTCCCATTTTACTTCTGAGTTATGCCTGCACTTTATCTTTTTTATTCTTTTTTCCTTCTTTTAGTGAAGAAAGTTTATTTGAATTTATTTAGAAAAATGTGGGTAGAGAGAAAGGGAGAAGTACATGCTCAAGAGAGAACACAGACTTCTTTGGAATGGAAATAAGCAAGGAAACAAAGACAACCAGTGACATACTTCAGAGAGAACATGGGCTTAAAGAGAAATCCTCGTTCTTTTTATTCTTAAATTGAATTATTCTTAGCCAATTATCTTTAATATAATATAGCTTTGATAATTATTTAACAGCTTATCCCCGAGAATTACCAATATAAAATTGTAAAGATGGAAAAGATTAATATTTTATTTGATAAAATTTACTTATATGTAGATGGTTGGATTATACCATTTAACTTTTTCTTTGCTCTTTTGAATTATTTATCAAATAATGATAATTTAGAAGTGACTTAGAAATTATTTTAGGAGTTGCAGGCTGGGTCTACCCATGCGGAGGGCCTGCTCTCTAACTTGGGTGCGCTGGGGGCCTTGATAGGCTCCTAGCTGTCCCCTCTTCGG
>PVKC010005824.1:0-32340 GCA_004027635.1 Crocidura indochinensis | reverse complement strand
TTTGAGTGTAGGTATTTCCCATTTTAATGTGCCTATGCAAACAAGGAACAATGCCACATGGTTTTATAGGCCATTATGGGGGATGCAGGAACATGTATAAAACTCCCCATGACGTGCTTAAACATAGGAATTAAACTGAGGGACTCTTCCACCGAATATTTCTTATTGAAAGATTCACAAAGAGAAGAAAAGATAAAAAGTGGGGAAAATCTTCACTGTTTACGAGATTTAAGATTTAGTTGTCAAAGAAAATAGATATAAAAATTCAAAGCCATACGTGTACATTTTATGTCTTTTGATATAACTGGGGTTTGTTAAATCCAGTGAAACATGGTGTGTGATTAGGAATGTGGAGAACAGTAGTTGAAATGGGAAAATGGGGTTTTCTGAAGGATGGAGGTGATTTTCAACTCTAAGGTTATTTTTATTTTGTCAAGATAGTTTGATTTGTAGCTACTTATTTAATTGTGAAGTTTACTGAATTTTTTTTTATTTTTTTTTTTTGGTTTTTGGGTTTCACCCGGCAGTGCTTAGGGGTTACTCCTGGCTCCATGCTCAGAAATTGCTCCTGGCGGGCAGGGGGGACCATATGGGGCACCGGGATTTGAACCGACGACCTTTTGCATGAAAGGCAAACGCCTTACCTCCATGCTATCTCCCGGATCCCAGTTTACTGAATTTTGATTATTTTCTTCAAATGTTTTATTCCACATGAATTTTTTATATTCAAAAATAATGACATTGAATTTTTAAAAATACATGTATTTTAACTTTTCTAACCCAATGTTTCCATTTTGCTACCATGCAGTTTGGCACATAAGAGTGTACATTCTTTGTTCTTTGTGAGTCTTCAATAAACCTCCATTATTATTTTATATCAGCTTTCATCCTGTTCCATGGACTAATATTAGCATTTTTCTAATACTTTCTTATACTAGTACTTATTTCATATGCATAATAATAAAGTTTATTTTTCTTTCCCTCTTTTCTGGTACTTCAGAAGCTGTTTTTTATTCATTTTTCTTGTTTAGGGGGACACACCAAATTATACTCAGGGCTTATTCCTGGCTCAAATTCAAAGTTCACTTCAGGTTGTGCCAGGTATGAAACTCAGTCATGCATGCAAAATAAGCATCTATCCACTGTACTAATTCGATGACCCTCTGTGCTGCATTCTTAAGTGTAATAGTGCTTATTCATTCCATTAGTCACAGTAAACCCTAGACTTTTCCCACTAATCACTTACCTATCCTCTGCCCCACTCTAATTGAGATGAATGCTTTACAAAGATATTGCCTTCATATATATGTTCTGTCACTTTTTCCTTCAATAAAAATCTTTTGGAATTACAAAAAAACTGGCTGAAGATGAATGCTTACCAGTGAATGGTTTCTGACCTTTGTCCAGCTCCACCACTCAGAGGTATGCTAAAGTTCTTGTCTGTATAAACAAGGATGAACTAAGAATGTGGCTAGATGGGAACATTCTGGACTTTCTGAAAGCAGAATACTTTTAGCTGATATCAGTATACTTTTAACTATCTTAATTTTGATTAAGATTAAAAATAATATAGTTCTATATGTGACACAGTATTACATATTTTATAAAACCAGTACAATGTGGTCCCAGATTTTACAAATAATTAAATTATTTTACCTCAATTGCTTCATTATTTCATTAGGTGGAACTTTATCATATTTTAATTTTCTTTTATAGATTACTCTGTCTTTCCTACCCAGCACTAAAATATTTAGTTTTATTTATTTAATTTTGAGTAGTAAAAACATTTCTCCTACATGTATCCTCTTTTCTAAGAAATTTAGGACCTATAAATTCACAAAACTATCATTTTTCAATGACCTAGAGTAGATATATGCTACTTATATGACAATAGCTCTATGTGACAGATTTATAACTTTTTATAGCATTACTTATATGAATATATAATATATCTGTGTTTCAGTTCATTTGAAATTGCTATACTGAGCTTACCACTATTTCCATATAGACCTTCCAGTATTTCAGAAACCTCTTGCCTCTTTGAATTGGAATTTAGGATGCACTGATATTTCCTCAGATAGTGAATGTGATTCTCTTTGACAGCTGCTGAGTGGATGATATGTTCCCATGTGTACTATTTCAACAGGTCACTTTTGTCTCTCAATATTCTTTAGGTGTAGCAGGATGGCTCACATTTTGCAAAGAAATCTAATATTAGATTATTTACTCTGATGAAAAAAGTAAACTACCCTTTAATGTAAATAAAAGTATATTTTATAGATGTAAATTGAGGACCATAATGTGGCTTAGAATTTAAGAATTCCAAAGTTTTATATTAATTTAAGTATTTTCTCTTAGAAAATACTTTAGTTTCCAGTGGAAACTAAAAACTTAAATGCATCAATCTCAAATAAATGCTTTATGCTTCTTTTTAAATTGTTACTTTTCTTCTATCTTTCCTTTTATACTTCCTCTTAAATAATGATTCCAATTATATTCCTGGCCCTGACTTTAAAACTCTTACTTTTTCACTGAAATCTATGGTTATGTGTGTCTGCCTTATTTTATGACAACTTTTTAAAATCAATTTCCTTTTTCAAATCCTTCATTCAAATGTTGGCAAGGTCTTATTCTCATAATTTATGCATTGATTTTTGAAACTGCAAAATCATTAAATGCTGGAAATATTTTTTACTGATTTTTTCTCCTTGACAATACTTTTCTAGAACAAGTTTCCCAAAAACTAGAATAAAAATTGAACTCTAATAGCTGGTCCGGGAGGTGGCAATGGAGGTAAGGTGCCTGCTTTGCCTGTGCTAGCCTAGGACGACAGTGGTTCGATCCCCCGGTTTCCCATATGGTCCCCCAAGCCAGGAGCGACTTCTGAGCACATAGCCAGGAGTAACCCCTGAGAGTCACTGGGTGTGGCCCAAAAATTGTCCTCTAATATTAGAAAATCTTTATGGAATTTCTTCCTTAGTGATACAACTAGAACTGAAATTATAAAACTTAGAGAGGCCGGCAAAGTTTAACTATTCTAAGATTTTTCTTAAAGGTAAATGGGATATACTATTATTTAAGATGGGTAAAATGTTCACTTTTTTAGACAAATCTGGAAAAACGTTTCAGCAATACTGAAGCCATAGAAACAAACATTTAAAATATTAATTTAAGGAGCTGGAGTGATGGTGCAGCGGTAAGGTATTTGCCCTCCATGTGGCTGACACAGGATGGACCTTGGTTTGATCCTGGACATCCCATATGGTCCCCCAAACCAGGAGCAATTTCTGAGAGCATAGCCAGGAGGAACCCCTGAATCTCGCTGGGTGTGGTTCAAAATAAAAAAATTATTTAAGATATATATGCTTTCCAAGCATTTTAAAATACCATATACATGTTAGTGAAAGTGAGAACTAGGAAAGGTCTGAGTTCTAGATAACTCACCTAAATAGGAACCATAAAATTGACTACCTTTGTTTTCCCTATCACATCTCAGCATGTGATAACCCCCTCCATCATTTCTGTCCTTTATTAAGACTAGGAAACAACAACAACAACAACAACAAAAAATAAACCTTGCAAAGCCAGGCCACAATAAAATGGGGCCTTATACAGAGAAAAGAAGAAACAGAGCAAACTAAAGAGCCCTATTGGGAGTAAATGCAAAGGAAAAGTGGAAGTTAGAAATGAATAGTAGTGCTAGATATTCCTGTTGAGTAGATATTTCTGTGTACAAAGTACACACAGTTGATAGAGCTCAGACACTAGATTCATGAGAAAAACTTAGAGAAATGCAGAGTAAATCCCGTCAATTCTGTCCAACAGCTTCAGTCATAATTTCTTTGCAGCCCTACATACAGAGTTCAATGATTGACTTACAACAAAAATCAATTATTGATACAGATTTTCTCAAGATTCCATCAAAATATTTCTATAACCCTTGCACATTACAGATAAGAACCTTTCTCCTTAAACAAAAGCTTTGGAACAAATTATAAGAATGCATGCACATCAAATATTACTGTGAGCGTTTTGTAATTCACATTAGTCACAATAAAAATTATTTACAAAAAGAGTACAAAACCATAAAAAAGAGTGAATGAAGCATTGAACTTTATAATGGAGAAAGCTGACACTTCTTTAACCAGGTTAAACAAAAGATTAAGGGGACTTTAAATATGTGGTTAAACTTAGCACCATTCATAATATCATAGTATATCATGTATGTATCCCATGTGGGGCTATTTGCAAAAGTCTCTGAGAAATCCTAGGCAGACACAAGTTGACAAATTTATATAAAAAACAGTAAGATTCAAAATTATCAAAAGACAATTAATAAGGGAAAAGTAAAATATGGTCACTGATTGAAAGATGCTCTAAAATATGTGATAGCTAAATTTTATTCAAGAGCAACATTACAGGGATATTAATGGAAAAACTAGAAATATCTGGAATTACTTTAAAGTATCAATGTTGGTTTCTCAGTTTTGACAAGTATGTCATGAAAATAGAGGATAACAACTTTAGGAGAAACAAACTTAAGGGCATTTGAGAACTCACTGCACTCTGTTCAGTTTTTCATATATCTTGAAAAATTCTAAAGTAAAATTTCTTTTACAATTCTACTCCATTTCTAAACACTCAAGTTTGCCTATTTAGTGGAGATTAACATCAATGACTCTTCTTTTAGGTTGATTTATCTAGAAAGATAGGTATTCATTAGTGGCATCACATTATTTATTGACCAACTAATAGGTACCAGTACAATGACTCAAGGTTGGTGTATGTATAGCTATCACTCATATGATTTGGAAAATAATTCACTTATGGAGAACAGTCTCATATATCCCATTTCTCCCTCTGTGGACTTTTTATCTTTCATGTCGAGATTCATTACAAATTTAACCAAGATATCAGAAGGTTTCTTTTTTTTCTAAGTGTTTGTTGTTCAGTATTTTTATATATCAAATTTATCTTATCTATATAATGAGCTGAGCTTGCTACAAATATTTAAAATATCATAAACCATTTCTTAAATTGCATCTTAGTGCAAACACTGTTGTTCAAAGGGTGAGCAATCTAACTGGAAGCACATCTTCATCCCAGCCAGAACCAAACCGGATGGAGGGTAGAACAATGGGAAGCAGATAGCATCAACTTCTTTGTGAACAAAAAAGTGCAAGAAATAGTATTTCCTCTTCCCTTACAAACTGATGGGAATTTAAAACAAAACAAAAACCACACAAATGATTTGGGGTAAAATGACAGGGTATTTGGAAAGGAAAGAATAGAGCCAAGGGTCTTGCTCTCTCTTGCCTTCTTCCTCTGCAAAAATGTATGTAGGGGAAGGAAATAGGCCATTTAGCAAGTGTGTGTTCATTGCTGACCAATTTGAGATAATTCCCATCAATCACAGCTTCATCCTTCCAGGATAGTTATTGGAACTTGAGTGTATCCTCTATGCCAGAGGTCCCCACAACTGTTTGGACTACAGCTCTCAGGAAAAAAAAATTAACCAGATCTTTCCCTGGAAATCCACGTTCACTAAGTAAAGGAACCAAAAGGAATAACTTCCAATTACACCTCAGACCACTACCACTAATCTAGGGCTGTTGAAGGATGGTATGACTCATTCTATACCTATAAGGTGATGTAAATGGGTTTGAACTCTAGGCAGAATTATTTTAACCATAGGCATATCCCATCTCGGGTTGCAATAAGAAAAAAAAGTTCTTTACAACTTCAAACTTCCTAGAGTTAGAAGGAAACTAATTTTTTCTCTTCAGAACAGCAGATCATTAAGTATTACATAAATAGTCTTGGGGCCCGGGAGATAGCATGGAGGTAAGGCGTTTGCCTTTCATGCAAAAGGTCATCGGTTCGAATCCCGGTGCCCCATATGGTCCCCCGTGCCTGCCAGGAGCAATTTCTGAGCATGGAGCCAGGAGTGACCCCTGAGCACTGCCGGGTGTGACCCAAAAACCAAAATAAATAAATAAATAAATAAATAAATAAATAAATAAATAAATAGTCTTAGGTCACTATTGTTTAGGGAGGTGGATGTCAAGTCAAGCAGTATTCAATTTTCCAAACTGACAATTCTTAGCCAATTCATTGGAAGTTATATGCAAGAATTCAAGGCTGGGAGGCTTCTCATGAATGACTGGGTCAACTGAATACTGTGGCAATGCTCAGAGAACCATACAGTGCCAAAAATTGAGCCTGGATCAAACATATGCTAGGCATGTGCTCTGTGGCTATATTATGTCCCATCTTCTGGATCACTTTAAATATTTTCTTTGACCAAATACCTTGTTTTTTAAAAAGTGAAAAAAATGATGGCAACTTTTCATTAAGTATGAGGCATAAAAATTTTCCTTTGGGGTCACCCATGGAATGAGAGAAACTATTCAACCAGTGCCCATTAGATAAAGGGTTAAATCTAAGATATACAAAATACTGACAGAACTTACCAAGATAAAAATATAACCCATAAAAATGGGAAGAAGAAATAAACAGAAACTTCCTAGAAGAAACATAAATGACCAAAAGTTACATGAAATAATGCTCACTTAACTAATCATCAGGACCATGCACACCAAAACAACAATGAAGTACCATCTCTTGCCACAGTACTGGCACACATCACAAAGAACAAAAACAATCAGTGCTGGCAGGGATGTTTAGAGAAAGGAACTCCTATTCACTGCTGTTGGGAATGCCATCTAGTCAGCCTTTATGGAAAACAATATGGAGATTCCTCAAAATACTAGAAACTGAGCTACCACATGGTCCAGCTATACCATTCCTTGGGATATACCCTAAAACTCAAAAGCACAATACAGAAATGCTCTCCACACACCTATGTTAATTATAGCTCTATTTACAATAGCCAAAATCTGGAAACAATTAGGATGCCCAACAACAGATGAATGGACAAAGAAACTGTGGTGCATACTGCACATAATGGAATACCATGCAGCTGTCAGAAAAATGAAGTCATGAAATTTTCATATACATTGACATGGAAACTATTATGCTGAATGAAATGAGTCAGAGGGAGAAAGATAGACAAGAATAGTCTCACAATAAAATAGAATGGTAATAATACCCAGACAATAGAGATGAGTTTTGAAAGGACCAGCCCATGATATAATGCTTATCACAAGGATTGGTGAGCACACTTAAAGAAATAACTACTCCAACAAATATCATGATAATAATAGTGAGTGAGAGACAGGCAGAGCATGGGAGAGGAGGGATCTGGGGGGCATTGGTGGTGGGAAAGTTGCACTGGTGAAGGAGGGTGTACTTTTTACGACTGAAGCCCAACTACAAATGTGTTTGTAATCATGGTCCTTAAATAAATATATTAATAAAAAGTTTCCTTTAAATCAGAGAGATGGTATGGTTGGTAAGGTTACTAACCATGTACAGAACTGACCATGGTTTTGTTCCAAGCCTTGTATATGATCCCCTGAGTACTCAGGAATGATTCCTGAGCACAGAGTCACAAGTAAGCTCTGAGCACAACCATTTGCTCCTGAACTCAGACACATTTGAAAAATGCTTTTTTTGTTGTTAAATTATAATTTATACTGATTTAAATTCTCAAATTTTGTGTGCACTAGGTATCCAGAAAATAGGTATTGATGACTATAGAACTTATTAAAATATAATAGTTATCTTTGACTGAAAGACTAATATCATGTGTGAAACATAACATACAGCATGGCACAGATAGATGACCAAAGTGAGAGGTGAAGCATAGAATAATATTTCTGACCTATTTAGATAAAAGGAAAAATGGCACTTAGTAACCATTACTCGTATGCAGAGCAGAAAACATGTTGATATAATTGAATTAAGTTTATGTACATATTTCTGTTTTAACTAATACTCACACATTCATATAGATCAACATCAAGACAGACCAGGCAGGACAAATATTTAATAATCTCTTTTTTGTATCGCACACCAACTCATTAAGGAATGTGACTCAACAGGAATCTATATATATATATATATATATATATATATATATTTTGATAAAGAGTGCATGCTGATAGCAACATATAGAGCCATTTGCTACCTGAATCATTCATAGTTTATCATTTTGTTTGTTTGTTTTTTGTTTTTGGGTCACACCCGGCAGCACTCAGGGATTACTCCTGGCTCTATGCTCAGAAATCGCTCCTGGCAGGCTTGGGGACCATATGGGATGCCGGGATTCGAATCAATGACCTTCTGCATGAAAGGCAAATGCCTTACCTCCATGCTATCTCTCCGGCAGTTTAACTTTTTATTATGGGAGTTTTTACTCTGGAATAATGCTTCTGGAGTCTATATCCTAAAATATAGGACTTCTAGTTAGCAAATTCCTTAGAAATGATGCCAAGATTATATTTCTAACCAGATAATCTAAAAAACCCTCAGAGAAATGATTTGACTCTTTGACTTCTTTATGCTAATAGCATATTAGTGGTTATATAAAAATATACAACTTTTACAAGTATGAAGAAAGAGCCCAGGGGAAAATGTACCCAAGGTAAGACATAGGAGAGCAGTATGGTTTTTCTTCTGATCTCTTGTGAAATAAATTCATGCCTATAAACAGCTTCTCCAAATAGGCTTAGAAATAAACTTCCACATTTTACTGGTTTCTGGGAGTTACAGAGGAGAACCTCCAAAATAGAGATTTTTGGAACACTTTTTATTCATCTATAAGACAGATAAAACTTATGAAACTAACATAAATATAAAACATACATCAAATTAACTATAGAAAGGCAGAGTAGGTTAGAAAAGGGAGAAAAGAAAAAGATGCATCATTTTATATAGATATCATGCTAAAAAATAAATATGCATGCTATAGAGGAAAAAGAATTTTGAAACTCAGAAGCAAGCAAGCAAAACAATGATTATAAGAAATAGTCCTTAAAGATGAGTGTGTGTCATAAAGAAACGGGCATGAACAAAGATGCATTACCTATATCTACGTCTACATACATAAAAGATGTATATACATAAACATTCAGAGAAAGGTAATAAGGCATATCAGAAGTAATAAAAGAAAACTAATTGGAAACATTCTTGAAGGAAACCAAATAACTTATTTTTCTGGCAAAAGTAATTCATCAATATAAGCACAATTAATAAGAACAAATTAAATATGAGAGCCATTCAAGTATTACTCTGATAATTAAGATATAAAGCATGCATCCTAAATGGAAATGGAAATAAAAAGATATGCTTACTCAAATAGACCCCAGGTCATGAACATCCCGTGTCTGAATACTAAGAAATTACAACATTTTGAGCTTGGTGAAATGAAGAGCCCAATATCCCATAGGACTGTGTACAGCCAGATGAGAACATTCTTAGTCAGACCCATCTCAGAACAGGCAATCCGTGTTGCAGTGCCAAGAAAATTACTCTAAGTCACTCTACCTGAGCAAAAGATAAATCAATATAAACAACTCAAGAATGAAGAAGTTGTGGTTATAAGGGATTGATGGTGTCCCTTTGGGCATTGTACTTCTGAGCCTCTATTGAGTTCTTTCCACTGCTGACTAATGGTGGGGTGGATGACATGTGGCAAGCCACTCGTTTTAAAAGGAAAAGGTATTGCATTTGTAAAACAGGACAAATGGACATGTCCCCTCCCACTAGCCTCAGAGAGAGAACTAACAGAGAACTCCATCAGAATATGCTCTTCCTTTTCATCTGCTTCAACCACAGACAGCAAGGGGAAAATTAACGATAGCCTCAAGAGTGAAGCCTGAATCTCTTGTTGGCTTTCGGAATATTCCTAATAGATCTAGAATAAGTCCATTAATAAGAGATGAAAGGAAAAAAAGATGGATTTTATGTCTGCAATTCTTTTTCTATCACTTTTTAAAAAATGAATTTGTTCTCTGGATTAAACAAAAAAATCAGAATCTGACTTTCTAACCCATTACTGCTTTTTTACATGTCATAAAGAAATAAGTGGTATAGTTAAACTTTGCATGAGAATTGTATTTTTATATATAAAGAAAGCCTCATTTTTCACACTCTGTCCAAAGTTTTTGGTGCAGAATTCTTTCTAATCACTGGGAAGAGTTCTTGGTAGTGGGTGATGTCTGCATTTTTTAGCCAAACACTTATATATTTATACTACAGTTAACTTATCTACAGTGTGAAACTTTATATTTCAGCTTGACTGGGAAAAATTGTCTTAAGAATAGTGCTAATGCATTCACAGTCTTCTTTCTCTGACAATCAGAGAATGTAGAAAAGCAGAGAGATAAAGGCTCTAAACAGTAGGAGAAAAGGAAAAAAATCTATAGTAAACTATCTACATGTAATAGGAAGCATCCAATCTACCTTTAACCAGCTGGGAAGACATGCACACACTTTCTACTTTTGATTATTCCTACAACCTTATTCTATCTACTCCTAATCATGAATGCTGAGCATTTTAATTTGATCCCTTGAGAAGATATGTGGGGACTGGCACCATGAAAAGCTTAATAACAGAATACTCTAAAAAGTAGAAAAAAGGGCTAATAATCATAATCATAATTATAAGAAATAATTTTCAACATTGGAAACTTGTAATTTTATATGCATGATATTTCTCTGCAGTAATCCTTCCCACAAATTCACTTTCTTATCATATAACTCTGCCATTCATTCATTTTCAATCATTTAACAGAGTTAGGTTGAGCACTTGCTGTATGCCAGCATTGTAGTGATTGTAGAAAGCAGTTTGGTGTGCGAGGAATGGAAACTCTGAGCACAGAAAGTCGGTTTTAATCACTTCTTCCATTTTGAATGTCATTCTGTGTGCTCCTTAGCATCTCTGTGCCTTAGTTCCTCATTCATAAGATTTGAAAATATTAAAATCAATTTGCCATTTTATTGTGAGGGTTGCAGGAAAGGATGCATGCAAATTGTTTAGTTTATGATTATTTTAGTAGTTGTAGTCATAGTCATCGTCACTGTGTAGTAGTAGTAGTAGTAGTAGTAGTAGTAGTAGTAGTAGTAGTAGTAGTAGTAGTAGTATTGTCATGATAGTAGTAGCAGCAGCAAGTGGTGGTCTTGGTGATGGTGGTGATGGTGGTAGTGAGTAGTACAGGAGCAGTAGTAGCAGCAGTTTTACATAACTAATATTAATCTTCACTGATTATAGTAACAAAATACCATATACTGAATAATTTAAGGAAACAGTATTTTGCTTTGGATCTGGAGACCAGAAAGCCCAATGCAAAATTCATTAAGGTTCTTTTCTGATGAGTTTTCATCCAGATATTTGGGTACTTCTTGCTGTCTTCCCAAATAGAGGAGAGAGAGGGACCAGGAGCAATAGCACAGGGAGTAGAGTGCTAATCTTGAATGCTGTCATTCAGGGTTTGATTCCTGGCATCCTATATGGCACCCAAAGCCACAAAACAGGAGTAAATACCTGAACACAGAACCAGGAATTAAAACATAGCACAGCCGCATGTGACCCAGAGACAACACAAAAGAAACAAAAAAAAAATAGAGAAGAAAGGCTGAGCAAGAACTCTGGTTGATCTTTTCTTTACAGGCATTAGTTCCATTAGACCTGGAATATACCCTTATTAACTCACTAAACCTTTAATATCTCTCTGGGGTTGCCATACTGAGGTTTATGTCCCCAACATATAACGTTGGGAGAACACAATTTTTCCAACAGTTGGTAAAATAATTTTTCCAGGTTTTAAAAATTATATTTCATAATATGTCCTAAAATAGATAACACCCTTGTTTTGTGTTTGCTTTGGAGTCACACCCGGTGGCACTAGTGGTTATTCCTGGTACTGAGCTCAGAAGTCACTCCTGGCAGGCTCAGGGAACCATAGGGTATGCCAGGATTTGTTTTCTGTTTGTTTTTTTATAAATCTTTATTTAACCACCATATTTACAAGCATGTTTGTAGTTGGGTTTCAGTCATAAACAGAATACCCCTTTCACCAACATTCACCACCATTCCCAAAACCAATGCCCTCCCTTTTCCCCTAATTCCTGCCAATAGTCATGACAGGCATTCTACTTCTCTCATTCTTTAGTATTGTCACACTAGTTGTTAGTGTAATTATTTCCATATAAGTGTTCACCACTTTTTGTGGTGAGCTTTAAATTGTGAGCCGGTCCTTCCGTCCCTTCTACCCATTACTCTATATTGTCTCTGGGCCTTATTACAATAATGTCTTTAATTTTCTTTAAAACCCATAGATGACTAAGATTGTTCTGTGTCTTTTAACTTTTCACTCAACATAATAGATTCCATATACATCCATGTTTAGGAAAATTTCATGACTTAATCTCTCCTGATGGCTGCATAATATTCCATTGTGTATATGCACCACCGTTTCTATAGCCATTCACCTGTTGATCAATATAATCCCATCTGTTTATCTCTGCTTTCACTTTTTTTGGAGAGTGCTGTTTCCTCCTTAAATATGCCTTCAGTCTCAATGTCATGGAATGTTTTGCTGATATCAAGGTCTTTAATCTATTTGTTTTTACCTTTGTACATGTTGTTAGCTGGGGGTCTGAGTTCACTTTTGTGCAAATGGCTAGCCAGTTGTGCCAACACCACTTGTTGAAGAGGTTTTCCTTGCTCCATTTAGAATTTCTTGCTCCTTTATCAAAAATTAGGTGACTATGTCTAGGGAACATTCTCTGAGTACTCAAGCCTATTCCACTGATCTGAGGATCTGTCTTTATTCCAATACCATGCAGTTTTGATAACTATTGCTTTGTAATACAGTTTAAAGTTGGGGAAAGTATATATCTTTTCCCAAGGAGTGTTTTAGCTATTCGAGGGTCTTTATTGTTACAGATGAATTTCAGCGTGTTTGATCCACTTCTTTGAAGAATGTCATGGGTATCTTTAAAGGAATTTCATTAAATCTGTACAATGCTTTGAAGAGTATTGCCATTTTGATTATGTTAATCCTGCAAATCCATGAGCAGAGTGCTTCCATTTCCGCGTGTCCTCGCTTATTTCTTGAAGCAATATTTTGTAGTTTTCTTTGTATAGGTCCTTCACGTCAAGATGACTCCAATATATTTGAGTTTTTGTGGTACTAATGTGAATGGGATTGTTTTCTTAGTGGCCATTTCTTCCCTATCATTATTGGTGTATATAAAGGCCGTTGATTTTTGCGTGTTAATTTTGTAGCCTGACACCTTTCTATATGAATCTATTGTTTCTAGAAGCTTTTTAGTAGAATCTTTAGGATTTTCTAAGTAGAGTATCATGTCATCTGCAAACAGTGAGAGCTTGACTTCTTACTTTCCTATCTGAATTTCCATGATATCTTTTTCTTGTCTAATAGATATAGCAAGTACTTACAGTACTATGTGGAATAGGAGTGGTGAGAGAGGATATCCTTGTCTTCTACCAGAATAGGAAAGGCTTTTAGTTTTTCTCCATTGAGGATAATATTTACCATTGGCTTCTGGTAGACGGCCTTAACTATATTGAGAAAAGTTCCTTTCATTCCATCTTGCTGAGAGTTTTTTGGACCCCTTAGAAATGATTCTATTTTTCCCTTTATAGACATCTAAACTCAAGTATCTTCTATATTCATGCCATACAATATATGTTCAATCATGTTCTTAATGATTAACAGTTCCAGTAAACACTGAAACTCAAAGACTATAAGCATTTATGAGACAATATTGAAAATAGACACTAGCCATTCATCTAATTTGGCTATGAAATTTTCACAATACCAGAATTAAGAATTTGGTTTTTACCATTACATAAGGGACTCCAACAGCATGTTTCATGGCTAACTGAATAACGAAATTTTATCACCTTCCCTAGAAGGGAAAGACAAGCATATCCCTCACCTCCAGATGATTTTCTGGCAGTTCTGAAAAATTCATCTAACATGTGTCCTCTATGCAAGGACACTGAACGTTCTTGTTATTGGAAAGAAGTACACATTGACTTGAGGTGGCCCATATTCATAAGCACAGGAATGACTCATCAGATATTTTTTGAGTAGGATGCTGTAGTTAAGCATCAACATGCTGGAAATATTTCTAGCCAGTGTTATTATCAGAGATCTTGTTACTTGTTATCTTTTCAAAAATAACTTCCATGATAGGTATATTTCTACTTGGAAATCTCACAATTCAGGACAATTTATCATGGGGCTGGAGTTATAGCACAGCCAGGAGGGCATTTGCCTTGTACCGGCCAACGTGGGTTCAATACCTGGCATCTATATGGTCCTCTCAAGCCTGCCAGAAATGAGTACTGTTCGCAGAGCCAGGAGTAACCACTGAGCACTGCTGGGTGTTGGCCCAAATCCCAAAAAAAAAGAAAGTTTATCATTATATTTTATGATATCATTGAATGTTATAATGTTTATCACTATACTTTATGATAAACTAAGTTTATCATTGTACAATTATTTCCAAGTTGAAAAATTCATAAATGAGTTTATAAAACCTAATATATCTCAACAAAATCTGGGAATTGTTTTTCATCTAAAATACATATTATTGGTCTCCACACAATTTATACTTGTCACTACTGATTCTCTGTGTGCTTTGGAAGAAAAATAGCAAAAGTATTACAAAATTTGATTACACATTTTGAAATACTTCATTAAAATGAATATATATAGTAATTGACACTTAAGGGAGAGAATATAGTGATGAAAATAAAAATGAAATAAAAATATATTAAGTAAAAACAGTACCAGCACAGATGATTAGCATATACCAAGATCCCTGATAAAGTTTAAATAATCATACCCATATCTGATTTTAAGGGAGTAGGAAGTGTATATAAGACATTTTAGGGTTACTATAGTATCTGAAGATATAACACCACAAACTAATTACCGGATTACACCATACTAGTTCCTATGCTCTTAAAATTTATCAGCATCTTTGGTACAAAAATATTACTAATGTTTCTCAAATATACTTGTATATATAAACAATATACTTGTTCCAAATGCATATTAGTCACCATCATGGTTTCATTTAATATCCTAGTGATTTTATTTTTCATCTCTACCTAGCCTAATAGTACTGGATTCTTTAAATTAGTGGCCTAATTCTCACCTGCTATTCCTGCATTTCTCATTCACTTTGTTAAAGCTGCATTAAACCTTCTTTCTTTCTTTTCCTTGAATGTCTTATTCCAGACTCAGACGATTAGCTTTTTCTTTCTCTTCCTTTAGACCTTGGTTTACTTTTATCATCCCTAATTCATGAGATCTTTGTTCAAATGTCATCTCTTCAGAAAAATTTTTCATGGTCAATCAACCAAAATGAAACTTCCATCATCTGGACAACATTTTCTCCCCTCAACATGCTTGATAAAATGTATCATATATAAGTATAGAATTTATCACTCTGATAATTTATTCATTTGATGATTTGTTGTCTTTATCTGAAATATGAATATCTCTGAGCTAAGGACTTTATCTTGTCTCCAAGCCTTAATGCTTGGAACAGTGCCCATACTAATAGGATAGCATTATGTTTTGATGGTTGATTTTTTGGTGAATAAATAATGTTATTAACAGAAATTAAAGAATAATTGACTAGTGTGATATGAATAAAAGGATTCTTTTAACTTAATAGAATCAGTATGCAACTTTTTTTGAAACCCCCTAGGAAAACGTATGACTCCATCTTTTTAAATATGTTGACTCTTCAGTCTGAATTTCCATTTATAGCCTGTCTTCAAGTGACAGAAACAGGACATATCCACGTGTTTAATGTGGTTACAAGAAAAACACATCACAAGATAGATATGTTCCTAGATTGCTTTTCACACTCACCCTTAGTAATGTAATGTTAAAGTAAATGTAAGAACGTCATATCTTTTTTTAAATAATATTTTATTTAAACACCTTGATTACAAGCATGATTGTGGTTGGATATCTGTCATGTAAAGAACACCTCCCCCATAACCAGTGCAACATTTCCATCACCAATGTCCCAAATCTCCTTCCTTCCCACCCCACCTCCGTCTGTACTAGGCAGGCTTTCTATTTCTCTCATACATTCTCATTGTTAGGATAGTTCTCAATGTAGTTCTTTCTCTAACTAAACTCATCACTCTTTGTACAACACCATATCTGTAGTTAAAATAACAAAAATATTTAGTATATTGGTTAAAACCAGGGTCCCTGAGAGAGGCATCAATATTATTAGACATCTGTCTACATTTTTAAATTTTTGTCTCCAGAATTATAATAATTTATTGTTCCAAGCATGTACAACTTCACTTTCAACTGTCTGGATTTACCATACTTATTCATGTAACCACTGATGAATTGCCCTGTCTCTGCCCACATAGGATCTATTTTTCTCTGGTCCCATTCTGCCTCCAAAAGGAAGTTTTTCTTGATGGCCACCTGGTTCACTTAGTCACTTTCTCCTAAAATAGTTTCTTTAAATATTGAATGGGTTTCTAGTTCTAACAGTTTTTCTCTTGAAAAGGCTCCAACTAGAGTGTTAATCTCTAGAGTACATATATTTAACCCCTGTCATTGAGCTAGTTAAGTATACAAGGAAATTCTTTAAAAATTGAGAAAAGAAGGCCAAAGGCCTAATTAATTTTTCAACACTAAAGTCTGAGTTTCATAATTTTTCTCTTTTCTATGGTTATAAATTTCTCTAAAACAAGTAGGGCCTTGTGATTGGGCAAGGGGCCAACCATTCTCATTTGGCAAAGAATTTTCTTGACTCAGGCTGTGTATATTTTGAGAACAATGCATTAGGTCAAATGTCAACACTAGCCAGTTTGCTTTAAATAGAGAATATAAGCCTCCCATGTGCACTCTGTAAAGAGAAAGCCATCGACATCTCTCTGGCTCTCATTCTAGATTCTGGAGTACTCTGGGATTTAGCACATGCCTATATTTTCAAATTAACTTCACAACTTCTAGATTTAAAAATCTAGAAGTGTCCTTAGAAGTTATTAATTTACTTATTAAGTTGCTCATTTCATCTTTCTACAGGTAAAATTTTCAGCCAGTTCTCACTATTTACCCAACTCTATCATATTTATAAAAATAATCTGAATAACTTCATTCCTTCTATCCTTATTCTGCAGTCAATAACTCAGCAGCCAATATTTTAATAAATCAATCAGAACAATTTAGGTTGAAGTTGAAGGTAGAAAGTATTCCTGACCCATTACTAAGGGCCTAAGTAATAATTTCAGCAGTTCCAGAGTGGGGTATGACCATTTAAGAAGATGCTTATAATCACAGGTCTTTTTAAAATGAACTTTCCTTTTTGATTCACATTTTGCTTTTTGACTAAGTTGGAGCTTATCAGTGCATAATTTTATTATCTTTCAGTTTTATAATATTGGAAGACCAAATGAAACAGGAATGGGTTCTCCACTTATGGAGTGCCTTGGTTGAAATAAAGGGTCAGAATGACCAATCTTATTTGATACTCATAGTTCTTTTGAAGCTTACTACATTAGTAAAATTAATTTGCTTGTGGATGTAGGATTGAAATTCTTTTGCTTTCTGGTTGTCAATCGAAGATTATTCTCATCTCTGAGAAACTATCCATATTCTTTGTTGTATTGTCCCCTTTACCTTCAAGTTGCTGATGATGTCTCAAATCCTTCTTCAGTTTACCAACTTTTTCTGTGATGAAGGAAACCTTCACTCATGTAAAAGACTAATCAAATAATTTCCAGATTCATATTTGGAATATTTATTATACTTGTGAATTTCCCTTGTGGTAATCAAATAAACTTGCATCTGATTTAATCACATGAAATAGGTTGTGAGATTTAGGAGCTGGAAGTCTTTAGGAAAGAATGACTTAAAATATTATTATTCATAACTCAAACTCAAAAATCAGGAAATTCTTAGATTTAAAAAGAAAATGAAACTTCTGCCCTGTCCTCACCCCATCTAATTTTTAATCTCGGTGATTATTTTACACCATTGTCTAGATTATCTTATCTCAGTATCTTGGATTTCAGCAGGTTCTCACTTTAGATGGTATTATAAAATCTGGATAAACCAATTAGATGCAGTAGAGTTGCCCTGGTAAAGTTAAAGAAGCTTATTGTTCTGTTGCTATAGAGGGATGCCATTAAAATATTTTATGCAGGGTCCAGAGAGAATACAATGGGCAATGTGGTTGCCATTTATGACCAAGCCAAGTTAGATCCCTTTTACTAAATATGGTCCCCCAAGAACTGCCAGGAATGATGCCTGAGTACAGGGCCAAGAGTTAAGATTTGAGCACAAACAGGTGTGGTTTTAAATCAACAAAATTATTTTAAACAAACATGTAATGTCATCATATATGTTTTAAGGTAATAAGCACATGTAAAGAGACTGAAACAAAATAGTTTGCATTGCTATAATAAGAAGTGATGGTGGTTGAATCTATAATGGTGTTAAACCCTGTACTATATTCTAATTAGATATGCAGCAAACATCCTCTACAGTTCTCTTTCATGCTACTTATTTACATTATTTTTTGTGGTTTTTGGGTCACACCCGGTAGTGCTCAGGAGTTATTCCTGACTCCATGCTCAGAAATTGCTCCTGGCAGGCACGGGGGACCATATGGGATGCCGGGATTTGAACCGATGACCTTCTGCATGAAAGGCAAAGGCCTTACCTCCATGCTATCTCTCCGGCCCTTTATTTACATTATTTTGGAGCTAGTGTTTAGCTTGTCTCTCTTCCATTCCAGATTCTCTTATGATATTGTATTTCAGGCACAGTGTCTAGAATAATTAGTGAGAAAATGATCACTGAGTGCTCATGATCTAATTTTAAGTGCACTACATTAGTTCTTCTTAAACTTTTTTCACTAGTAACTTCTTCTGGTCTCAGAAATTTTTACTTGACCTAAGATATATAAAACAGGAATACAAATAAAATCTTTATAATCATAAATTATATGCTTATATTTTTAAATAATTTACTACCCCTACATTTATTCCACTAACCTGCATGGGTTCATGAGCCATACTTTAAGAAGCTAGACTCCGTACCACACTTTGGAAATCTCTGTTCTCTTGGCTCTTTGATCCCATGGCTCAGCTTAGATGGTGTCCTTTGTATGACTCAGTAACAGTTGGAATTCCTGTCATCTTTCTTCATTCCTGGAAGTTCAGAAAGCTAGTTCATTCAATTCTTGCATTGAAATCCTCATCTCTTGGTTCTCCCTGAATTTCTAGATGAATAAATTATATCATCATCTGTCTTCATCCCAGAGAGGACAAATGGACTGAATTAGCTTCATATCCCTGTTACTTCATTTCCATTTCTCTACCTATAGGACACACAGCTTGAGTCACATCACCACTTCTGAAGTAGTTCACCAATAACCAAAATTTTCACAGTTCCAAACTCGTTAGGGGAAAAATTGAACAGAAATAGATCATTGCAATCCTTTCCAGTCTCAGGATCCCAAAACATCTCTGGAAAGCCAGTCAAGTCCTGTTGGTTTCCTGTTTCTTCTAATCAATCCTCTGTATGACTGCTCCTCTCTGCTGCGTGAAAATTACTTTACTGGTAGATTTAATTGACTTCACTTGAATTTTGCTTTCAGTCCTATTAGAAGACAAGCCAATTGCTCTGCACCCCACCCTCCCCTGTCAAATGAGTGTCAAGGGAACTGTTTGTGTCGTCTTACTAAGACTGTTGTTGAACTTGAGGCTTCACTAAGAGCAAGACCCTCTTGAGTCTCGGCAACCAAATCCCACATGGCCTCACGCTGTTGGTTTTGTCCTTTCAGTCCTAGTCCCTTGTGAACAATTTGTAAAATTAGGAAATTAAGAAAACAGAGACTGAAAAAGATCCTGGAAATGCTTAGTAAGGAAAATCCCTTCATAAAGATGAAAGTTCCACAACTAATTTGCCAAGGGAATTTAAACTGTAGACTCGATTATGCGGTGCTGTAAATAATGGATAGTCTCTCCCTATTTCTCTCTCTGTCCCTTCCTCATATTTTTCTGCAAAACACAATAGATTCTAACAAACACTAAATTATTCCTCCTAGATGGATAGAAGGAGAAAAACTATTTTTCAAAAATGATGACTTATAAATAAATATTTTCACCGAAGACTTCTTCAAAGAAAGAGTTGGTTTAAGCTCATCCTTGCTATAATTTTTCTGAAAACCTTACATCATGCATGATCTCTGCTTTCTCTGGACTGTGAATTACACACTCCTGATCCCAGAGCAGGAGGGATGTTACTTGAATGAGGTGGCAGATCCTCCTTTTTAGGCAGTTAATATGATCCTTTCCTTCATGTGTGAAATATCACACTTGTAAACATTTTACCATCAGGTTTATTTGAAAAGGAGAGACTGCTTTCAGGAGAAGAGATGAAACCCTGGTTCTGATTTTCTCCATGAAATGTTCTGAGTCAGCCAAAAGGATACCTATACCCAACGGGCATCAAGAATGGGAAAGAAAGGAATTCCACATAAACTTTTGTAAGGCAAAAAAACAAAGACAAGCTGTATCTTCAGTGTGACCACAACTTTCACTTTAAATAAATTTTACTTAACTCACATCGTTTGAAATTTACATTCAGGGTCTGCCAGGCATTAAGGCTCACTGCTTTTATAGGAAGATAGTTCACTCTTAACTGGCTCTTAGGGTACAAAGGGAGGCATCTGGGCACCATGTGAGACAGAGACACCCTTTAATGTCACCTCTCCAAGGCTGAGAAGGCAGCTTTGCTCTCTGGCACAGGACTCAACTCCACCCCCTTCAGTGCAAGCTAAAGAAATAGTGATCAGACACTGCTTTCTGTTTGTGTCCTCAAAGAAACTAGAAGTTCTTTGAGGAAGAACATTGTGTCTCATTCAGTTTTATTCATTGTCTGTTGCCTAGAAATAGGGCAAAAAAGAAAAGAGAAGGGAGGAGGAAGAAGGGGGAGAAAAAGAGGGAGAGAAGGCAAAGGATGTTTGGGATGAGAGAAGAGAAAGAAGGAAGAGGGAGAAGAGAAAAGAGAGACATAGACAAATAAAATCTATGATACATTGTTAAATAGAATATAAAAGCAAAAAGATACAAAGCAACTTCAATTATAAAATTTCCTAAAGCTTGATTAATGTGCTACTTCCTTTATTTAAGCAAATCCACTGAAGAAGAGTTGTTTCTAGTCAAGTCATGGGACTTGCCCTGCTATCCTTGTTTCTAAATATAATTTGAGGTCAGAGAAGACTAACCAGCTCATCCTCACTTCCCTCCCAACACCATCGCTGGGGGACAGTGAGAACTGTGAGCCTGTTACTATAAAGTACAAAACAGCAAAGAGAAGTGATAATGATGTATGAAGTGTAATTGTTCATTTAAGGAACAAATTAGACACATCGCTTACTTTGTTAATTTTTGCAACTTATTCTGAGAGATGAGACTGAGAGATTTTGTTGCATTTTACATATCCTTATCATATACCACCACTTCCACTCCACTAACAAGTATCATTACTCTTGGTTGCAAAAGTTTTTTACCCATCAAGACTACATATATATAGCTTCTATTACTGCCTTCGTGGAGAAAGAATGATTTGAGCTACCTGAAATGAAAGTTTGTTTAGGGGCGAGGCAATATGCTAAGAGTTTTTTTTCCCCTCTCAATCATTTGAGCTGACCAGGAATCTTATTTTCAGACCCAAGTACCTAACATCCAATTTAGATGAGTAAATGGGGCCTTAGTGAACATAAATAATCTGAAAATATCATAGAGTTTCCTCTTACAAAGGTGATACTTTAAATTAAGTCTGCCTTCTTAGCAAGAAAACTCTCTTTCCATCATTCTAAGCAACTTCAATGAAAAATTGATTGGAATTCAATGTAGATATGCTTCTACCTGTTCCAGTTGAGTCAAAGAAAAATGTTCAGGAGACAGAGATTTAGAAGTCAGAGAAGTCCTGAAAATTTGTATAATTTTAATCAAATTCACCACCGTTTTCATGTTGAGAAATCCAAGACATGTTGTGAAACCAGTATCTTTCCATGTAAAATAATGGAAACTTAACTATGTTCCTAACTCTCTTTCCCTCTCCTCTATATCTCCTTTCCCTCCTCACATTTCTTTTTCCCCCCTTTTTTTGCTTTTGCATTTTGAGTCACACCCAACAGTGTTCCAGGGTTTCTCCTGACTCTGAGCATAGAAATCACTCCTGGAAGGCTGGGAGACCATATGGGTTGCCAGGATTCAAACCACCCTTCATTCTGGGTTGGCTGCATGCAAGGCAAACGCCCTACACTGTACTATCTCTCCAGCCCCTCTTCCTCATTGTTCTCACTGTTCATTCTTTCTCTTATTTGCTCTTCTCTAAAGACACATTGCTTTTTCCTGTTTGATTGCATATTCTTGCTAATTTACACACAAAAACCATAAATGAGTACAGGATATTTTATACATATACTCTGACATATTTTAAAATGATGGTTGTCAAAGATATTTTCATTCTCCTAATACCATTCTATAAAATATGCTATTATTTCAACAAACTCTTGAATCATATACTTACTTTATTTATTGCTGTCTATGGATAGGACCAATAGTTGGCAGAATGCTCTTGTTGTCCAGTGCAGTTGGAAAGTGTAATACATCACTCTCCTCAGAGTTATATGCTGTAGTGAAAGGCCTCTTCTTAGGAAGACCTGAAGGGAGGCTATTATCATAAAAACAGAAGAACAGTTCAGAGTATAGTAATAGACATGTGTCCATATGTATATAGTTTGGAACTAACTTCACTGGAATATTTAAAAGAGCATGTTCTCTTTATATTTGATTTTTAAAATATTTAGCTTCCTTTCAAGTTTAGAGTTGTTCTTTTTAGTCTATTTTAATATCATCTTCATGAGACAATGTTAAAATATTGCTATACAAACTGACTTAAAAGAGCATTGAGGGCTTAAGGTTTAGTTAATGGCAGTGACGGCTATTAAGCTTCTTTTTACTGACTACCTACTAGGTGATCATAAAGTTTTCTCTTGATAAGTGAACTGATTTTGAAACCACGACCTGGCTATTTCAATTTTAGAACAGTATCTATTAATTTATGTATATTACAGTAGAGGTGGTAAAAGTAGCCCTCTTGCCTCAGTGAACTCTAGCAGAATTTCTAAAAATCTATAAAATATTTGGTAAAATGCTGGACGCATCAATAATAATAACTGTATATGTGGCTGCTACTCTCTCTATATATATGTATATATATATATATTTTTTTGTTTTTTGGGTCACACCCGGTAGTGCTCAGGGGTTATTCCTGGCTCCATGCTCAGAAATTGCTCCTGGCAGGCACAGGGGACCATATGGGGCACTGGGATTCGAACCGATGACCTTTTGCATGAAAGGCAAATGCCTTACCTCCATGCTATCTCCCGGGCCCCAACTCTATATATTTTATATGATCCTTTACAACTGAATAAGTGGGAGAAGTAAGATCCTGATTTCTTTTCCTGGTCAATAAACAGAACCTCAGAAAGAGCTGGGTGATTTGTTCAAATATTCAATAACTTCTCACTGTCAGTCTGAGATTTTAAAAAGATTCTCAAACTTCAAAGTCTTAACCAATTGATTACCCATGATTCCATGCCACTTTTGATCCAAAAATTAGGTGGATTTTGATAAGGAATAAAGCATTTGAAACTGTGATGAAGAGTCACATGCTGTAGTCAAAATGAACAACGAGGGTGGGAAGGCAGCAGCATTGTTCATGGGCCTCCTATTTCTGTCTTAATACTTTCTTTGTTCAGTATCTACTTGACATTTCATAGACAGTCTAGATGTAGTTTTGAAAGTGCCACCAGGCTATTGCTCTCCAAAAACTCCTGAGAAGCAATAAAGTAGCTGCCCGGTTTTATGACATCTTTAGCAAGCTATGTCATTTGCACCATAAGTGAAAAGTGAATTGAGACAGGGACCCACACCACCAGCCTCTACCTTCCTGCCACAGGGTAAATTTTCAGGGCCACCCATGTGAAGGCAAAATACTGTTGATAATTATTTTTGCTTTGAGAAGTCCTGAGAATGGGCCAAGCTGCCTCTATCTTCCTTCTTCTCCGGCTGCTCCTATTTATGTCTGATCCCCAGATAAATGCTCCCATCTGTGTTATTCTATTAACTGAATAGGAAGGAATTAGCAGACAAACTTGTCACATCTCCTAACCTGTTGCCCACTGAAACAGGAGAGGGTGGCAGAACAAACAGAGTTCTTTCAGGGATTTTCAGACTGGCAGTGCCTAACCACATGAGATGTGCCAGCACTATCCCTAAAATCCAACAGGGTTTCTCCACATTGCACCTTACAGGGAAATGATGGCAGAACCTCAAAGGAAATTTCTCCTTTCTGCCAAGCTCCAGATGGAAGGCCTTCCCATGGCAAAGCTTGCTGGAGACGCTTTGCTGACACAGAGTGCTGCCAAGGAGAAGGGCCTCTAGTGGAACTGTTCTTTGCCTTTCTCATGAGAGAACTGAGAAAGTGACCCAGGCCCCCAAGCACTATCTTGGTATAAAGACATTATGGAAGCACCCCTTTGTGAAGGTCTCTGGGAAGCCGCGCCTATGGCTGTGTCATACTTCTGGAACATAGAATTCAAATGCACAGGACAGCATACTGAACGTGTCTTTGATCGATATTTCCTTTTTTTACAAGCCTTTACAGGAATCTATGCTTGACTAAGTGTTGGATACAAATTTAGAGCAAGAATACACTTGGGTATGAAGTGTTCGAGAGAACTGGGCTCCATCTCGAGCTTTCCTGATGGCGTCAGTTTGTACCAGTTTGCCTTGGCACAAACTCAGTTAGGAAATGAGAAAGTGGGGGGAGGAATTAAAATGAAAAAAAGACAAAATTGTTTATGTTTTGACTCCAACTAAATTATACCCTGTAGAAGGGACAGAGAGCAAGGACTAGAGCAATCAATATAGCTATGAGACTGAACCCAGTCTCAGTCTTTTAGGTAGTTGGGCCAATGTATATGAGGTTCTGTAGACCCTCTGTATAGAATTTTTGTCCAGAAGTATCTCTGCCAACTCAGACTGCTACCAAGAGGCATTGTCTACTTCCCTTCTACAGTCCTTCCTAAAAAGAAACACTGCAATACAAAGGCAGATGTTGGTTCCAGGAACTTTTAAGCAGGCCAGTGTCATGACCTCTAGAAATAATTTCCATCAGCAAAAATATAAATACATATTTTTGTCTTCTTTATTTCTTTTGTTGTCTGTTTCATCCAGGGATCCAATGTTAAGTTAGTTCCAGGGAGGTTGTTTTCCCCCTGTTCCTCACCTACAAACTGAAAATTAGTTAAGCTCATGGGGAGAATAAGCAGTTCTCTATCAACCCATTGCTGGATCTTCCAAGACTCTGATGCACATGAATGCCCACTCTCTAGCCCCCTTCCAGGTAATCTGCTTAGGATATTCCAGTCAGCCAGGAACTCACAGATAAAACAGGAGTCAAATCTAAACCTCAATGTGAACGCTCCTGTTAAAAAAAGAGACTGAATTCCCACAAGTCTGTTACTAGAAAACATTACAAAAGAAACTGCTTCCCCATGTCCATGCCCTTCTTGATCTCACTAACAGAGTTCTCCTAGTCTTCAGATAAGTAGGTAGTCCAATACATTACTTCAAAGAAAATTTTATCAGGCTCACTCTTTACATGATACTGTGCTTGTCATTGATAAGATACAGATGATTGCAATGAATGATAGTATGGAATGAATTACAGCCTTGCAACAAACAAATGCTTTAATTGAATGTAATAAAGATAATACATAGTAAACATTGAAACTGCATAGATATATTAAAGAATTTAGTCAAGTGCATTCAATAGGTATTATTATTATCCACATTTTAATAATGAGGTAACTAAAGTTCTAAGGGATTAGGTAATTTGCTCACAGATAGTTAACGGCAACTGCTGCTTTGATGTCCACCAGATAATTTAGCTCTAGCTCTCATGAACTTTTATTATCTTTTATTTTATTAGAAGAAATCCCCCTGCTGACACCCCAATTTTAAACTTACAATCAAAGAACAATAAAACAAATCCATATACAATTACTTTGTTCCCCAAGACCCCAGATTGCAGTACAGTATAAATTTTTCTAGAGGTGCACAAAGCAATCTAAAGCCATAAAATTTATGTAACTCCTTAAACTTGAAGACATAGTAGAGTTTTACATTTCCATGTACTTGTATATTAGTTCAAGTGAACCTTAAAAGTTTAAGTGGTTTTTTTTAAAAGGAGCACACTAAAAACGGTGTTAGAGTGGCAATATTCATTTGCATAGGCCCACCAAAGTATGGGGAACATGGAAAGGAAAAACATAGGCCCAAATACAAGGAGACCCTACCCTGAAGTTTCCTGACTTAAGACCAGTTCTAGGCTCCAGGCAAACTGGATTGTCCAATCCAGGTCATTGTGTGTATTACCAATACAATTTTATTTTTCACACAGTCTCTGTTGTTGGTATTATGTTTCTGTATTGAAGATCTTGGAATCTGTATATACTACATTGAAGTCAGGATGGTGCGGAGCAGCGTCTACTTTCAACCCACAATTAAAGGGTAATGCAGAAAGCCCTGTCCAGTATGCAGGTCGTTGTTGCTGTTAAAATCTTCTCAGTGTTAAGGGAAGACTCTTGAGTAAATCGATGTCAGAGCACCAGTAGGGTCTTCCCTGGTAGAGGACTGCTTCCAGGTGGTGTCATAGACAACTTTGGATGTTTCATAGATGACTTCTCTGGTTCAGGAGCGAATGGAGAATGCCCAAAACTCTGAGACCTGTGTCAGATCATCATGTCAATGTTTAGGGTGTAAGGTCCCACTGCACCACAAGGCCTGTGTGTTCCCATCTCTATTATATAAGAACTTATTTGTATATATAGTATTTTCCATTTCAATGTGCCTATGCAAACAAGGAATAATGCCACGTGGTGTTATCAGCACATAAAGGGGCCGCAAGAACAAGTCCAACAATCCCCGTGACCTGGTTCAAACAAAAGCATTAAACTGAGGGACTCTTTATCAAAATTCCTTATTGAACAGTTCACAAAGAGAAAAAAGGATAAAAAGTGGGGAAAGTAAACAAATTGAAGAACAGTATCACATGGCGAGATTGGTTCCTATATTGACTTGGTTCTTAAATAAACGTTAAATGGAGGGACACTTCTACAAACTTCCTTTTTTAACAAATAACAAAGGGAAGGAAAGATAAAGAGGGACTCTTTCACCAAAATACCTTATTGAACAGTTCACAAAGAGGAGAAAAGATAAAAAGTGGAGAAAATAAACAATTAACTTAAGACAGTGGACTCAATTGTCACCGTTTGAATCAGAAATCTAGTATGGTAGCAACCACAGTTACCCAAATGAAAGAAGGAAGAGGCCAAGAGGCCACTGAGAGTAAACAAGTAGGTAAAGAGTACTGGCCTCTTCCCAACCTGAGTCATCCTCCCATTTTTATTTTAAATATATATGCAACATGCGGGGGCGCTAGCCCCTGGCACTCATGAACTTTAAAGACTAATATTATCCTCTGGGGTAACTGCAGGATGAACACACATTTTACTGTAACATGAAGGACAAATTATGACAATTATTTTGTGTCATGTTTTTTGTTTGTTTGTTTGTTTTTGGGTCACACCCAGCAGTGCTCAGGGTTACTCCTGGCTCTGCATTCCAAATGGAATGCTGGGAGAGATAACCCAGATTGTCAGCATACAAGGCAAGTGCTTTAACCACTTTACTTATTCCTTCAGCCTCATGTAATGCATTCGTATATGTCTTTTTTAATCTACAGTTACCTTCCTTCTTGTCAGTCATTGGCCTCAGTCTTTCTCTACCTTGAGCCAGAAAAACTTTGCCGCTGCTTTGGACCTTTGCCTTAGTTGCTGCTTTTTTGGCTTCTTCCTGATCTTCAGTTGCTTGCATTCTTCCATCATTTATTTCTTTGCCTTAGTTGCAGCTTCTTTGGAAAGTTTTTCTATATGACCCACAACATAACTCCTCTCCTCTGTCCTATCATATATGTTAATCTCTTGTATAATGTTTTTTTCTACCTGCTTTGTTTATTAGTTTACCTAGAACTATTTCCCTTGCTAAATTGTAAAATTGTAATAAAAATGACGTCCTCTGACTGATTTACTTTCATAGATCATTACTAGAATAGGACCAGATACATTGTGGAGCTCAGAATAGTACTCAGAAGAGTAGCTGAAGAATTATTGAATCTATAAACTTCCACCAACATATATTGCATGCCATTTTCATTTTCATTCCACAGTAGTTAAAAGTGATGTGCTTTAGTTGCTTTAAATAATCTACATGTTATGTTTTCTAAACTATCCTTTATTGTATGTTTTTATTAAATCGTGTTTTTGAGCTAATTGTTGAAACACTATACGTATTGTTCAGAAATTAGATGGACATTTTTTTAAAAACCAATGAACATTAAGTAAATAGCATTATCTCCGTACACTGAAGAACTTTGTCATCATTAAAATGGTAACGTATGTTTTTATTTATTGTTATAGAAAGGTTGCCATAAACCTTATTGACTAAAACATTTATGAAATATTATTAATCACTTCATTGAAATTATGTGTATTCTGAGAAAGATTGCCAATGAATACTTTTTGGTTTGGGGGCCAATAATATTAATTACTGCTCTTCAAGATAGCAAAATTTTAAGTAACTTAAAAGTATTTTTCTATACATAATTATTTACATTTATAAAATTCAATATGCAATATTTCACTATTATTTATTTAAAATTTTACATCATCAATGTTAAGAAAATAAAATGACCTAAATAATAGCAACAAACATTGTACTTAAAACATTTATGGATCCCTATTTTGCACAGAATGAAAACTGTATTTCTTAGTGGAGACTAGAGGCCTATCTCCTTGGTACTACCTTTTTCTTCAGACTAACGTAGTAGTGATCCCTCAATTAGTGTTCTAAGTCCAGACATAAGCCTTGGTAATTTCCTATGACTACCATTGTTGCAGTCATCTTTATTGAAATTCCATTTGCTGTTATGTGTCCTTATACACAATGTAGCATAGGAACCTGCTTGCAGATCCTTGAGGATTCACTTCCATATTCTTTCTCTTATAAAATAAAAAACTTTCCCAATGACTGAGCCAAAGCCCCACTTCAATTTATCAACTGGAGTGTCCTGGGGTATCGTAAGGTTCTAGAATTGATCATGTACTCTAATTGCTATACTATCTCTTAACCCCTACTTTGAACAACTTGCTTTTAATAGGTAGGGGGGGCCACACTAGGTGTGCTCAGAGGTTACTTCTGGCTTTCTACTCAGGGATTAGTCCTGGCAGTGACTAGGGGACCATATGGTATGCTGGTGATTCACACCCAGTTGGTTACATGCAAGGTATAAAGCCCTACTTGGTATGACTCTGACCATTGAACATTAGACCAAAATAAAATTCTGCAACATCTAAAAAAGTTTGCACATTCGGCCCAAGAAATATTATTATGGGTAGGGTGCTTGTCTTGCATGCTGCTAACCTGAGTTCTCTCTCTAGCATCCCATATCGTATTCAATGCACTGCAGAGCCAAAAGTAAGCCCCAAGCATTTCCAGGTTTTAACAAAATAGCAAAGAAATATGTTCTGCACACTTGACATTATGATAATGTATAGTTGATACAAAAATTATTATGTTGGTACTGGTCCTGATGGCAAGAAAAAAGAGAAGAAGACAGAAAATAAGGGGAAAGTAGAAAAGAAAGAGGATTCTTGAATAGTTAAAAAGCTTCCAAATTTTAATTAAGGATAGGCCAATCCTGATGGGTAATGAGTCAAAGAATACTTATTTTATAACATTAAAATCCTAATGTATTTTAAGACTATTTAGTTGAGATGAAAAGTCAGATAGCAGTCTGAGGACTTAAATAGATGCACATCATAAGTGTCCATCTCTATCTTTAATGAACTCTTTTTTTTGCCTTTTGGTTTTTCAGACCACACTCGTTTGATATTCAGGGGTTACTCCTGGCTAAGCGCTCAGAAATTGTCCCTGGCTTGGGGGGACCATATGGGACGCTGGGGAATCGAACTGCGGTCCTTCCTTGGCTAGTGCTTGCAAGGCAGACACCTTACCTTTAGCGCCCCCTAGCCGCCCCTCTTTTTTAATGAACTCTTAACTACTGATCCTAGAGTCAATTTATTAATTATGAATAATGAAAAGGTACATTGTAAGAAATGACTGTGCAATTCACATAGTTACAAGTTACTTCTTGTGCAGATGACACTTTAAATTTTGTGCAGGAGTCAAGTTTTGGAAAGATAATCAGTAGAATAAGGAATTGAATGACAGTTTTTCTAGAGATACATATAAAGTTAAATAAAAGTAATTTCCCAACAGTTTACTTGGGAAAAAGAATTAAAGAGAATTGATGAGTCTTTCAAGAATTTTACCATATTTCTATATGAGTTTAAGATCTTTCTAGAAAAGCCTTGGTATTTGCATATGAAAGCACATCTTTAATGCTGAGTACAGAAAGTCATCAGAAAAGTGTGACCATATGGTAGGAAAATTGGAGAAATAATTCCATATTCTTAGGGAAAATACATCTAAAATCAAATGAATTTGGTTCTATGAAGAGTTGCCTATAATTCAGTGGAAGAAATTCTAAAACATAGTTGATCAGATTTATTCTCTAGATGCCATGTACATGTTCATTTTTTCTTATCACATTAATAATGATTTTTGTGCTCATTTATTTACATTTTTCCATTTAATATTTCTAGTTGGTACATATTCCAAACAAAAACTTTCCTTTCAATTTCCAATAATTTACATATTTATTTAATACTTTTATGAGAATAGCAAAGCACATTACAGTTATTTATTCATAATGAAAGATAAGTCCAAATAAATTAACTTGTCCAGTTTGTGTATTTTCTCCAGTCTCTGATTCCACCTTATCTGATATTAATATTGTCATATTTGTGTTGTTATTAAATGCATTTTTCTAATACACATTTTCCAGATGCTTCGTTTAAATTTTCTGAGACACTTTTAATAATATGCCTTCTGAGAGATAAATTTATTTTGCCTGATCTGATTATTTCTAAATATTGTGATATAATGATCATTTGTGTTTATTGCGATAAGAGATAAACTTACACTTCCTTCTATAATATTATTTTATGCTTTCTGTATTTCATGCTTTCCTGCCACTTACCCTATTTCCTGCCTTTTGCTAGTTGAACTTTACTTTGATTTTTTTAATATGCTACAGTAATTTCAGAGGAATCATCCTGTTTTTGTTTCTACTAAATTTTGCAAAATAACATATTTGATCTGATAGTCATCTAATTATTAAGGTCAAGGAGAAACAATAACTTTTGACTATCTTCCAGGGAAACATTGCAAATTTTATTATTATATTCCTTCTGCCACTTCTCAGTATTATATAGCATAATACATAACTTTAGACAGTTATTTTATTATTACTTTACATTATATTCATTTTAATATTTGTAAAAAGACTTAAACTTTATGATTTTTAGAAACAGTGTTGGCCTTATTCTCATTAATTTCAACTTTAATTATTTTCTTCCATTTTCTTTTCATGGCCTTGGTAAAGAATTTTAAGTGGCAGATCCTTAAATGTTGAAGTTCCTTTGTATATGTCCTTTTCACCTCCTCTAAATTATAGACACAAGGTTTCATGATTTGGCCATCATTTCCATACTTAAAACTATTATACCTTACCTTTATATCAGATTTATATTCTATTATCAAGATTTGAACAACCAAGTTCTAACTAGATAACTTCTTCAAGACTAAAAAAGTGTGTGTGTCTTTAATATTAATCTCAGGGACATATACAAGCATCCACAGAAATAGTTGCAGAATATATATACTGACTTCCAATGTAGTTGTACTAGTCAAGTCAGAGTAAAACACTTTGAAGAAAGATAAAGATGTTCGATAATGAGAATGCACCTTATACGTAACAATACATGAGGCATTTTTCTATTCAGACCTATTTTAGTAATTCTAGGTTTTGGACACTTAAGACCAACTTTTTTTTTCAGATTTTCCTTTTTATTCTGTTAATAATGAAGGGCAACTTAAGGTGGGTACAAGGACTGTACAAGAGCTGGAATGAGGGGCTGGAGAATAGCATGGAAGTGAGGCAGAAGGTCATTGGTTCAAAACCCAGCATCCCATATGGTTCCCCGTGCCTGCCAGGGGTGATTTCTGAGCCTAGAGCCAGGAGTATCCCCTGAGCACTGCCGGGTGTGACCCAAAAACCAAAAAAAAAAAAAAAAAAAAAAAAA
>PVKC010005823.1:10338-32434 GCA_004027635.1 Crocidura indochinensis | reverse complement strand
CCCCCTTCCCAATCAGGGGGGGAAAGAGCGGTAACCAAGATCAAACATGTGTAAGACCACCAAGTAGCAAATTAGACGCAGAGGAGACCACTTGCTTTAGCAACGCCGGGGGTGGGGGGCGGTAGGGGAGAGGATATGGGAACTAGGATTGGAACTGAGGTGGACTGAGGACTTTTTGGTGATGGGAGTTCCCCTGATTTTATGTTAATTTGTACCTAAAATATGATTGCCAACGATATGTAACCCAACATGTTTAAAAATAAAAATTATATTAAAAAACAAAAAAAAACAAAAAAACAAAAAAAATATTATATACTTTTACCTATTAATTATGTTTAAATTGTGCTTTTATTTTGTTTACTATGTGCATTACCATTACTTTTAAAAGTTAGATTCAGGGCCAAAGAAATAGCACAAAAGGTAGCATGTTTGCTTGCACATGGTCAACCCAAATTTGATCCCCAGAATCCCATATGGTTTGTGTAAGCATCATTAAGAGTAATTTTTGAGAGCATCACCCTATATGACCCAAATAAAAAATGTAGAGTTCATTAGAGAATTTTTTTGTCATTTTATTTCTCCTTAAGCTTTCTCTGCTTCTCCATCCCTAATTAAATTGCATTTATTGAATAGTCCAGATAAAATTTTAATACTTTTACAACCAAGAAGCTTTGTTTTGAGGGGTAACCTGTCATAGATACTGTTTATTTTTCTTTTAAACTCTTAACTTCTTTTGTGAAATCATGGTGAAAGTTGGATTAAGTCAAAAACTGTTTTAATAAGCATAAAGAAAATGATATATATACATATATTGTGTATGTGATAACAGGACACTTGAGCTCTAGAGTTCATGTAGCTTTAACATTTATCCAGTATAATGTATTATCTTAAGTATGGCAAGAGAAGCCTTGTTCTCAAAAGTGGTGACTTCTTGCTCTACAAATAATCTTTAAACACATATAATGATAATATAGTATTTTTTAATGAGGAGGAAAAAAGCTATACAAATAGAATTATACAATATAAAGGACTCATTTAGCAGTTAGTAGGGGACCTGCAAGAGAGCCATTTCTTAGTAAACTAGTGTTGTAGGGAGACGGATAGTTTAATTCCAAAATACCTTAATATGGAATTGGAGGAACCACTTTTGGGTTCTCTTAATTCAATGCTAAAGAAGGATTTGACCACCATGGGTGTAGAGTCCTAAGCCATTTTAGAATGGAAGATTTTGGTGACTCAAAATTATACTGTATTTCATAAGTGTGTTTCTAAAACAACTGTGGATTTAACTTAGTCTGTACCTCTGGCACTGATAGAACTTAACTGGGTCTATTCCCAATGCCCCTGAAAGTCTCCCACTCAGTCTTCTAAACAAGTAGTTGTTTTCCATTGGTAAATCCTTCTCTCTCTTGATCCTACCTGTGCAATATGTGGGGTATTTCTTTGTCTCAAAATTCCTCACTTATCTTCATTTTACAATCTCACTTCATATGACATTTAATCTGTCGCAGTTCTTACAATAGCAATGTATATAACCACCACTTTCCTACTGCTTCATTTAGAACTTTCACCAAATCTTTTGGCTGCCCATGAGCCCCATTCTGTCTTTTAGGCATAGTTTTTGTCTTTAATTTGTTTCTCTTTTGAGTATTTAAATTTAAAAAAATCTATGTTACTATATACAAACTAAATTTCTCAAAAATAGAAAGAAATAGACTATTTTACTATGAATTCTACTGTGAATTTAAAATCATTTTAAATCATTACCCACAAATGGCATTGAAAGCATTGTAAGCATAAGAATTAATTCTTCAAAGACAGACTTGGTTGGACAGAGCTTATTGATTGCACAGAATTGTTTGGACAGAACTTAGATACACCTAAGGACTTGTTTAAAATCACAGTGCTAGGCCCTGATTTTTCAGACTCAGATCTGAAGCAGGAGTCCATGAGGACTAAGAAAATAAGACAGACTAAGAGGCAAAAGCATGGGGTCAGGAGGTTCACAGCTTCATGGAGTGAGAGCCCTAACTGTCTTTCACTTACAGTATTTGTTGTTTAGAACCATAAACTCTGGAAGGGCAAATATTAAAGTACAGCTACCTATCTATGCTAATCTAACCTGACTAGGCCTTTACTTTCCAAAGGAGCCTGGAATAGCTAATGCAAAAGTTTTTAGATTGTCTCTGGGACAAAGGACTGTTAAAAGAGTGAAAATAGGATCCTCAAAAACAGGACTTTCTCCAGTGGAAATTGTAGGCATTCTGGTAGTTAGAAATTGCAGTCCCTTAAGCACCTTCCCAGCCCCTTTCCTCAGACTATTATATTTCTAGCAAAACATATATATCCCTAGATTTCTGTGTATCCAACACCCTTAACCAATAGTTCATTATAATTTACTTCTTCAAGGCATTATTTTCTCTACTAATATTGTTTAGGGAGTGAGAAGACAAGGAATAAAAAGCCAAGTTTTCATTGACTGCAAAGGATGCTTATTTTGATAAAGAATGGTGATGCCTGCAGCAATGAGGTCTTGAGTGATAGATCTGCTGACAATTTTAGAAAAGTACACTGTGCCAAGGCTCAAAGTGCCAGAAGCAGCAAAGAAAAAGGAAACAATCAGTATGGGGACACCTTTTCTCTTGTTTTGCCCAGTTTTGCTTTAAAGTATTTATATATTAATATTTTATAACCAAATATTAATAATGCTTTACTTTTTACTTTGGTTAGATCCTAAAATATACATAAGTTAATGCTTTGTACCATTGGCATAATTCTATCAAATACTCAAATGATAACTACGTCATTGTTTTTCCTAAAGAAATGAGAGGACTACAGTATAATTAGTTGTTATTTAACATGTGAGACCTAATTGGTGAAGCCTGTACCCTGAAATTCCACCTGTCAGGCTCTCTTTAATAACTTGATGTTGTCACCTCAATGTTTGACTCACCTTAAACATCTTTTCTAAATGTTCCCTTACAGAGTTCTCAACTTGCTTCCTTGGACATGTTACTTTAGGTTTTGCATGTCTGGATAGTTTTTCCAAATAGATTTTAAAAGACTATTATGTTTATGTCTACATAGCTCAAATATATCTAAATTAATTTCGGTCAAAATTATATTATGTTTTGATATATACCTGTCTTCCTCAAAGTCAAGGAACCCAGAACTTGCTATAAAGTGTTGGTTTTCATAGGCCCACAGTTCCTCAAGGAATGCCATTTGGCACTTCAAGACTGTTTAATGGGTTTTTTTAGGCCCTTTGTGTTTTCAGTTTCATAAAGATAATATTGATCAGGGTCAAACTTCAAGTAAAAGTTAAACAATATTCAAAGTAATACCTCTCCTGGGAATCAATATTTGAAGGTTGATTGGGCTGAGGGAGAATGTTGCCTTCACTCATTTTATTGTTTGACATTTGATCATTATAAATAAGAGTAAAAATTCCAGACTGAAATAATAAAAGAAGTCAATACTATGAAAATTAATAAAAAAAATAGAAAAATAAGTACTGGTAAATAATGTGGAGTTGGTACAGCTAGCATTTTGATAGAAAGGGAAAACTGAATAGCCTGGAGCCTGTTCATCTATTATCATGTTTATTCTCTTACCCATTTCTAGAATTGGGACCTAGAATTATAAACCACCACAGAACTCAAACAGAAATGTTTTTAACTGAAAAGCCAGAACTAACTTTCATTGTTTAAGAAATATTCTTAGAGATTCTTTATAACAGGAAATTACAAAATAAAACAAATATTTATTCTGCCCAGTGGAAAGAAACAAATTTAATGATGATATCATAAAGTATAAATGTTATGGGGACAATCCATAAAGTACCACAGGAATTTAGAAAAAAAAAGATATTACAGCTTAAGTCTCTTTAAAGTGTTTATGTCAGTTCTAACTTTTGTTCTTTTGTAAATTAGCTGGTTTCTATCTGACAATTCATAGACTTTTATGATTTTTATGGTTGTGTGCTTCAACTTGAAAACCTGTTTTATTATTTGATTAATTAGAAAGTAAATTATTCTGTTCGCATTATTTTTAACATAGTAAGCTACTACTTCATAAATAACTCATTTTGTTATTTCTTTATTATTTATTTAACGTCTCCTTACTCAAGGTTTTGTTATTCCAAGTTAAATTAGAATTCTGTGCCTGCCCCTTCAGTCTCAGTATTGTCTGTCTGTCTCCAATTCTCTGTCTCTCTTTGTCTCTGTCTGTATCTCTGTTGTACTCTCTCTATCTCTATCACTCCCCCCAACTATGTTTATGTTAAAAATATGCCCTGAGTCATGTGTCCCTAAATAATCAAACTACTCTCTATGAATATCTCTTAGCATATTCAGAGACCTCATCAAACACACTTTTTCTGACCATTGTAAAATTGTCCATTGTTCCATTGTGAAAGAGAAAATTGCTGTTATGATCATCTCTAAACTAAGATTTTTCTTTAGTTTTCCCATTAGAGATAAGATTTTATTTTTCTGCACATTTCCTTTTACCTATGATTCTTAAAAAAAAAAAGTGTCAACTTTTGTGGAATCTTGATATTATATGCTGAACACATGATTCAAAAAAGTCCCTAGCTCTATGAGGAATAACCAAGTCAAGGACAGAGGATACATCATTATACTGAAATGCAAATTTCTCATTAAAAAGCAAATCCTTATTTCAAAAGGTTGAATAGGATGCAACTCACTTGACTGGTGGGAATTTCCTATGAAAAAAGGTTAAAAAAGGTTCCAACTGAATATTATATGGATCTGAACTGTTTGATTTCAATAAATTGAAACATTTGAATGTATTGTATGCCCATGTTCTATCAAAATTCATTCTGTGATAAATAAATGTCAACCAATGGGTTGTCATGCACTATAATACTACCTTTGTTTAATATGTTTCCCATCAGGAATAGTGAAAATATTTCATCAGTATGAACTGTAAAAATGTTATTTTTCTGTTTTTTGTTTCGTTCTGGTTTTGAGAGGTAGGGATCAAAAAGTGTCTGGGGAATTTTGGGTCACTCTAATCATACTCTGAAAGCTAGGCTAATTTTCTCAGCACTATCACTTAACAGTATTGGATATTCCAGACCCAGTGATGCAGAGGGCCATCAAAGAAATAAGGTGGTTCTTGGTTCATCACATTGTACCAGTACATCCCATTTGCAAATCATGTGCCCTTAATCCCTGAATTATCTCCCTGACCTTTTGTCTTTTAGGAATTATCCTGACTTTAATTTTCTTTTTACAAAATGTGTTGCCATGCCATAGCTTTAGTTCACTCACATTATTCACTTTCTCTCACTTCTTTAACAGGTATTGTAAACTTGAGGTCTGATCTCACTATGCTTCAAAGGAGAAAAGTCAATGAGAACCAAGGTGGCATCATCAGCAATAAGCAGGAAGCAATAAGCAGGAGATGGTGGCCACATATCCCAGAGCACCATTTTATCTGCTTGATCACAATAAGCAGTATAAAGAGAAAAAGAACAGGGAGGTCTATTGTTTGGAGCTGGTTGAAAACATTGGCTCCCAGGATCATCAATAATATTTCTTGCTACTCTTCTGTGGTGATATTTCTCAACCTTTTTCTGAAAGTGTATCTCTTGGAATTCCCTACCCTACTGGTTAGCCCTCTAGTCTCATATCATGGTCCCTTGCCAGTTTTCAACTGTTTTGCCTTTGGAATACCATGGGGACCCACAGAAGCCCTGCTCTATCTGGCGCATTTGCAAATCAAAACCAAGATTTCGATTAAAGATTAAACTATACATTATCTTCCTTATACCAGGCTTTTGTGGGAAGGACAGGATAAGGAAACTTGTCTTTCTCAATCAGCCTTTTCCAGTAATTTGCTGACATTTAAAAAATGTGTTTATTTTTCATTTCTGAATCCAGTTCTTAATTAACTTTGGGCCAGTTTCTTCATCTTCTTCTCCAGTTTTGTAATCTGTGAAATAGCTCTAGCCTCCACCATTTATAATTAATTATATTTATGTTAATTTTTAAGTGCCTAAAATTCAACATAGAAGGCTCAATTTTCTTTTCCCCTATCAACAAACAACAGTGGTCTTGGCTCAGGAAGTGTTTCTGTTGCCCAAAAGGCTCCTGAATCACAACTATAAGTTTAATCATCTACTTGTCTTTTCATTTCTCTCCTTAAGACAGTCATTGTACTCTCTATCCATTGTACTTTTCTTGTTTGGGGAGTCATAACTTATCATGCTCATGATTTAGTCCTGGCTCTACACTCCTGGTGGTATCTAGGGGAGTATCTGCAGTGGTAGTACCTGTGAGGAAATCCAGTTTGGTCAGATGCAAAGCAAGTGTTCTACCCTCTGTATTATTCTCTGATCATTTCATTCATTTATTTATTTATTTTTATTTTTTATTATCTTTATTTAAATACCATGATTACAAATATAATTATAGTATATGATTGCAGTCATGTGAAAAACACCCCCCTTCACCAGTGCAGGATTCCCACCACCAATTTCCCAAATCTACCTACTCCCCACCCAAAGCACACTGCACTCCAGACAGGCTTTCTTTTTCCCTCTTTCATTCACATTGCTATGATAGTTTTCAGTGTAGTTATTTCTCTAACTGCACTTATCACTCCATGTGGTGAGCTTCATGTCATGAGCTGTACTTACATGGGAAGTTGGGGGGAAATAAGGGTTGGGACTGAGACAGTAAAATCTTAGAAATGAGCTTCGTAGGGCAGAATCAAGGTCACAATACAAAGGAGAAAAAATTTCCAGTGATTGTCCCAACATAAACCAGTGCTAGAATGGCCCACCCTCCTCCCAAAACGCATTCCAATTAATGTAGGGAGAGGTAGGGGGAAAGCCTGTTGACCCCTATAGAGTCCACCTAGACCAGTGCCCAGGGAAGGCCTGAAGTCCAGGGGAAAACAAGGGGGCCAGGTTGGGGCCTGCCAAGCATCCCAGAACTCCCCAGGCTAGGGAGAAGGAGTCTGGTATAGGGCCTCCCCAAACCCTATACCTGGCAAGATCTGGTCTCCAGAATCAAAGAGAAGCCAGATGTCTGCCAGCCCTCCATCCCATGTACCTCACCCCCCCTGGATTACGGAGGAAGTGGGGAAGCCGGAGGAACACTAAGAGTCCACCTGAACCCACTTCTGACCATCTGAGCTGGCACCCAAGGAAGGCCTGGAGTCAGGGGGAAAAGACAAGGACGGCTGGGGGTCTGCCAAGCCTTCCAACATTCCCCAGGCTAGGGAGAAGGTATCTTGTATAGGGCCTCCCCAAACCCTATACCTGGCAAGATCTGGTCTCCAGAATCAAAGAGGAATCCGGAAGCCAGATGTCTGCCCACCCTCCATCCCATGCACCTTCCCCCTGGAGTACAGACGGAGGGGGGAAGTCTGAGGACCACTAAGAGTTCACCTGAACCCACTTCTGACCATCTGAGCTGGCACCCAGGGAAGGCCTGGAGTCAGGGGGAAAAGACAAGGACGGCTGGGGGCCTGCCAAGCCTTCCAACATTCCCCAGGCTAGGGAGAAGGTACCTGGTATAGGGCCTCCCCAAACCCTATACCTGGCAAGATCTGGTCTCCAGAATCAAAGAGGAATCCAGAAGCCACATGTCTGCCCACCCTCCATCCCATGCACCTTCCCCCTGGAGTACAGACGGAGGGGGGAAGCCTGAGGACCACTAAGAGTCCACCTGAACCCACTTCTGGCCATCTGAGCTGGCACCCAGGGAAGGCCTGGAGTCAGGGAAAAAAGACAAGGATGGCTGGGGGCCTGCCAAGCCTTCCAGCACTCCCCTAGCTTGGGAGAAAGCCTCTGGCATGTCTGGCAAACCCCATGTCTGGCAACAGTTTGATAACCTCAGTTTTACTGATTAGTTAGTTCAGTGTGAAAATTTCTAATTTGAGTCGTCAAATCCTCTTGATGCTAATTGTGCTCCAGTCAAGTCTATCGATGCTTTTTTTTGAGCTCCCTGAATATTTTACTTAGCTGTTTCCTACTTTTTAGATTACTAGAGGAGCCATTTTGATTTCTGTAAATATGGGGGTGTACTGCAAAATTACTCCATTGGTAAGGCTGGAGATTGCTCCTTACAATGTGCAGAAAAGAAATTCAGGGGTTACATGATAAGCGTGGCCAAGGAATGAAGCGCGATTTTTGTCCTGGAGTCCTGGAGAGATTTAGCAAGTGACAACAGCTAAATCCAGGGGAAAACAAGTCCTTGTTTTTAGAGGCCAGCTCAGCAGAAAAGAGGCAGAGCACATGGCTGGCATTCTTTAAAAGTCTCTGGGTTCCCAATCACATGGCAGGCTTGGCCCAACGTTTGTTGGGTGGAGACATCTTACTGGGTGTGGGTCCTAGAAAGGTTACAGCCCTTATCTGGAGGCTGGCTCAGTAGAAAAGAGCATCATTTCATTTTTTAAAGACCCCGTTACATACTTATTTGCTTTTATTCATTGTCACTTGCTAAATGTAGGGAATTCACTTTCTCTCACATGTATATGTGTTAGAACCAGGTCATCTGTCACCCTGCTGAATTAGTCAAAAACTCCGAATATGTATATACATAAATTGACACATATCTTGAATAATTCTTCAAAGTATGTTTAAAAGGAACTTCCGATACATATATATCGCATCAGACCACATCTAGATCTAAATACTTTTATGGATGTGTTTAGATACCTTTAGATGTTGTATGAGACCTTTGTTTTCTCTCCCTTTGGGTTTATCCTTCTTTCTTGTATGAGATGAGCAACAGTAAACGTCATTGTCACATTGCTGTTGGAGTGAGTGATGATCCTCTTTGCCCTACCATGATAGAACGTTTTATTAATCATGTTGGATAGTTCAATGTTCCATTTTCATTCCATGCTTTTAAAACATCAAGGAAGGCAAAGAGACCACATCCTCTTCTCCCACCCACCACCCCACGCCCCAGCATTGAGGTCAGTAATAAACTCTAGTGCAAGGTAGGAAACAAGTGCTGAAATATTTTTTCCTAAAAAGGGGATAGGATGCTAAGCCATGTAAGTTTGGGGGCCTCTACTGCAGTATTTTCTTTCAATAAAAAGCTCCAAAGTGGTCCTGACAGCTGTCAGCCCCAGTTCTAAGGGGGTGTTATTTTTGGTAGGTGAGTTATTATTATTGGTGTATTTAAACAGGCCATTGATATAGCAATATGCATTTAAAAACTCTCCTTTAAATACCTGCTTATATAACTGATTACAGAGGCTTCAAATAGCCCTGATCTTTCAGTCAAAGCAGACACCCACTTACCAAGTTAAACTTGCTTCTACAAAGCAACTCTATGCAAATGAAGAATGTTAGATTGTTTTATTTACATTGGATCTGTAAAAAAAAAGTGAGCCTCTCACCTTATTTATAAGGGAGGGCTGACATAGTCACCTCGGCTTCTCTGAGATCTTGCTAAATTATAGGGAATTAATCTGAGATGCAATGAGGGAGAGTGACAGTGACTGTTCTTAAGGACAATAGAGCAGCCTTTTATATTTTTGTGCCTGTAAAACAGCTCTGTTTGCAGCAGGTGCACCAAGCATTTAATTCTTTGTTGGATATGTTAAGTTGGAAGCAGTGACTGTGCATTGCTTTTTTGTATTTCCCTTCCTTCTTTTGTGAGTTTTTCCTGCTCTTTACTTCAATATGATCAACTCATTTGAATGTTGGCATGGACTTTCATAGTAAAGATAAATCACACTGAATTTTTATTAACACTGTGCTAGACACAGTGATATGTTACCAGATTTTGGAGCAAGCATCCTATAACCAAAGCATTCATGAAATACACCATAAAACAAATATATTACAATTAAACTTGCTGCAAGTTACATTTCTCTAATCTAATAACATATTCAGATAATGGGATGGAAGCCAGGGGTGTATAGAGTCCTCTCTTTTTTATTTTTGTGTGCTATCATTTTGGATGTGAATTTAGAGAGAGCTGATAAAGTAGGAAAGATGCCAGATATTTTTCATTATAGGAACTTACAGTGAGAGAATCCTCTATGTGTTCTTTTTTTTTCTTACAAAAGGAAGTTTGCTTACTCCAAATTCATAGTCTTGGTTGCAGAGAAGGCCACAAAGCAGTAAGAATGTTTCCCAAAATAGAATGTGTTATACTCAGATGTCCCCCAGTTTGGTGTCTAAAATAAAGACTAATGGCAGTGCTGACATTCAAACCTGACTCATTTATGAGCCAATGTTTCTACAGTGATTACCATGAAGGTCAGTAGAATGTCATGAACCAGTTGACCCAATAAATGTGCTTCAATAATAAATTTTTACTTGATTAGAGAAAACATATGTCCAGGTATCCCTGAGCACCATTGAGTGTGTTCTCAAATGCCACCTTTCCCCAGAAACCAAATGACTCTAGATTGAGCCACTGGTAAAGTGCTTGCCTTGCATGATGCTGACATGAGTTGAAACCTAACACCGCTTATAACTTCCAAGCCCTGCCATGAGTGATCTCTGAGTGCAGAGCTAGGAGAAAACCCTGAGCAAAACTAGGTGTGATCCCCAAAGAAAACAAAAAATGCCTACACTAATCACACAGTCTGAGATGCCAAGCTGTCTTGCCATTGTCACCTTGACAATTTGACCATGAGAATTCTAATATGGGCAGTGAGTCTTTTTCTCTGAAAAAAAGAAAAAAAGTGTGGAGAGCTCAGTTTACTTCTTACCATCAGAAGAATAGGTTTGTAAGTCGGCTTATGCCAAACTTTTGACCTTCGAACAACAAACTATATTCAGCATCAAGTTATGAGAAATTAAGTGCCTAAAACTTAGTACAATTTTTTTTTTGGTTTTTGGGTCACACTCGGCAGTGCTCAGGGGTTACTCCTGGCTTCATGCTCAGAAATTGCTCCTGGCAGGCACGGGGGACCATATGGGGCACCGGGATTAAACCGATGACCTTTTGCATGAAAGGCAAACGCCTTACCTCCATGCTATCTCCCGGGCCCCAAAACTTAGTACAATTTTGAGAAATTAGACAACAAATTAAAAGTGACCTAAGACAGGGATATAGTTGATTAGAAACCTATTCTCTGAACTATATGAAATAAAATTAAGTAATACCAGAACTGACACTACTAAAGGGAATGTTTATAGATGGCTAAAAAGGGCAGCAATAATGCTTATGTAATGAAGGGAAATTTCCAAAGACTGGAATGTGAATTGATCAGATTAAAAATTTTCTTCGGGAAGTGTACTCCCAAGAAATGTTCAAGAGGCCAAAAGGACTCCTCTCAGCAATTCTTAGAATGAGTGATTCAATCATTCAATCCAAGGACTTGTAGATGCAGTGCTGCTTGTGTTTTGTGGTGTTTACAGTGACCAGGGCCACAAATTGATTAGGTTTAAATAATAAAACAACATAAACTTTACCTGCCATAATAAATCTAAGGTAACAATCATTGTGAATAAACAAGTACTCAGGTTTTCCCTTGTTTCCTTTGATCAACTCTTTCCTATTTGATATACATATTTGTAAATGGAAGTACAAAATAACTTGAAACTTAAAAAGAGAAAACAAGAAAGAAATTCATTTCCAATAAATATATATATATAAACCTATTTTCTAAATTACTAACTGCTCTTTAAGAATGTGTTGCAGTAAGTTAAAGATAAAACAAAAGGCTATATCTTTGTTTTTAGGTAATTTTTTAATGCAGGTAAATTAAAAGTTGAATTTCTTTTTTCCCCAAAACTAACCAGATTCACTAATTTGACATTCATAAATATAGAATCTAATACAAAGATTAAACTGCACAGTTGACTAAAATATGTCATTTCAATTGAGTGTACAGTAACATACCATGCAGGTCAGCCATTACATCCTCATCTTTTATGCTGAGAAAAGTAATATTTAACTCCCACATGGAGCTGTTAGATGGGAGAGGACTTTCTTTCTTTGTGTCATCAAAAAGCATTCAATTTTTTAAAATATCTTTGAGGCTGAATATCTTGGTTATACTAAAGAACAATTGCATTTGTCTCATTAGATTGCATATCACACACAATTCTTTCAAAGCATGTCTGTCCTTTGGGGGATTAAAAAGTAAAGGTAATTGAGTGAAGATAAAATGGACTTAAGCGAGTGCTGTATTCTTTATCCAGCATTTTACTGATGTAGTTCAATAATTATTCTCCACTGTGGCTTTGAGGTGGTTGTCTTTCAAATAAGGGGCAGAGATAGGAGAGGGAAAGAAAGAAAATGGAAGGATGGTATGCAAAAAAGAAAATAGAATGCAAGTGAGGCAGGAGAGGTAGAAGAGAAAGGAAGAGTAAGGATGCAGAAAAGACATTCATATAAGATAAAGAGAATTTAAGATGTAAAATTTAAAAATTTAAGATGTTGGCAATAAAAGGATGATACTTTGAGCTTTTCTAATATATCAATATAGGCACCACTCTATAGGTGGAAGTGTATGTTATGCTATTAATTTTATATTCATTCATAAAATATATTTTCATTCTTCTACATTTCTTTAATATATATACCCCAGGTTAGTTTCCATTGCTCAAAAAAGAACCACCTTCATTTTATGTCTCAAATTAACATTGAAATCTAGTTGACATTATAAAACAAATGTGGGTTGGTTGTTTTTTTTTTTGGGGGGGGGGGGAATCATGCCTGGTGAGGCTCAGAGGTTCAGACATCGCTCCTGGCTTGGGGACCATATAGGACACCAGGGATAGAACCGCAGTCTAGCATAGGTTAGCAGTGTGCAAGACAAATGCTCTACCTCTGCATCAATGCTCTGGCCCCTAAAACAGATGTGCATTATAAGCGGGATAGATTTATTTGATAGAAAATTTGGTAATTATCACTTCTCGGCCTTTTGGCTAAGATCAAGTGTAGAAAATTTGGTAATTTTTGTTTGTTTTGTTTGGAACCACATATTGTGGTGCTCTGAGTATCATGCAGTGCTTGGAATATGCAAAGCATTCATTCTGAAGCTATGAACCATTTCCCAACCCAAAACTTGATATAACAAAGTGAAACAGAAATTAGAAATTAGGTAGGTCATCTTACAACAGTGAGAATGGCATATATCAAAAATACTGGGAACAATCTCAGTTGGTGGAGATGTGGTGAGAAAATAATTCTCATCCACTATTAGTGGAAATGTTGCTTGGTCCAACCCATATGGAAAATAGTATAGAGGGCTCTCAGTAAACTCAATATTGAGCTGCCATACAACCCAGCAATTTCCCTTTTAGGTATCTATTCCCAGGCAAGAAAAACATTTATCCAAAAGAATGCATGCACACCACTATTTTTATTGTAGCACTCAGTACAATAACCAAGACTTAGAATCAACCTAGATTTTCAACAACAGATGAGTGAATCATGAAGATGTAATATATAAATATATATGATATATATGGTAAATATATACATCTATGTAGAATGGAATACTACATAGCAATAAAGAATGATGAAATAATGAAATTTACAGCTACATGAATGAAACTGGAAGATATTATGTTAAAGTAAGCCAGAAGAAGAAATACAGAATGATATCACTTACATGTTTTATTTAGAATGACTGCATGAAGAAATGGAAGTTGTCTCAAACACATCTGGCCCCAGAATATAGAACAGATAAAGAAGGAGGACTGGAGGAGGAAAAACACAAATATGAAAGGATGGGGGCTAGGGGCCAAGCAGTCTTAGGTGCATTGATAGTATTTAAAATGACAGAACTAAATATTCAAGCCAAGGGCAACAACAATGGAATCAAGAGACCTAAACTAAGAATCTAAACTTAAAATGGGCCTGTTACTCTGCAATCTGGAGTAGCAGAATGGGTGGTATGAGATGCACTTGGGGGACATTGGTGGAGAGAGGTGGACACTAGTGGTTGGATAAGTCTTAATACATTGTTTGTCTGAAACCCAACTATAAAAGACTTTGTAAATGACAAAATTTAAATGAAAAATGAAAAAAATTAGGTAGATGAAGTTTTAAAATGGTCACACTATCTTTAAACTGCACAAGCTAATGGTGTACTTCCTGGAAGTTATAATCATTCATATAATTCAAAACTGTGATTAAAATTAACTAGATTATATAAAAATGATAAGCTAGTTTTTCCTTGGCACGATTCTTAAGAATAGCAAAGCAGCTCTTTTTTTTTTTATTTTGGGGACCAGAGAGATAATATCTTGAGCTCTGGGCACAAAATATGGTTCATAAAGCCACAAATCAGAGTGACCCAAGAGCAAAAAGCCAAGAGAAAACCTGAGCATAGAGTGATGTGACTCAAAAACAAACAAAAAATAAATAAAAATTAGTAGATCAAATAATTTGGGTTTTGCTTTCAGATTTTTTAAATGAGAAAAATAATTTAGGTAAATATTATAAAGTTCCTCCTGGTCCTTTGTTAAGAACCAAATTCCAAAACAAGAGGAAAAATTATTAAAATTACAAAGGTCTTCTTGATCTCCCCTTTGAAAAGTAAATAGCAATTTATTCAATAACAAGATCTTATTATTTCTAGAGTTAAGTGTGCTTTGGCATTTTCTTTGTCCTTAACAAGCTAGAATTGCTGTTACATATCTATGACAGTTAAAAAATATAAACAATTCATTATTATTCACTATGTCACAATGGATATGTCCTTCATGAAAAAAAGATTCAGTTGGACTTAGAAAACCACAAGTGGTTTTTTGGAACCTTAAGTTAAATATGTCTTGAAACTTGAATGTCTGTTTTGTCTCACTGAGAAAGGTCTAAATAAAACTTGATTAGAAGTCATACCTAATTTATCCTAATTTTGATTACCTCTATCCATTAACTTAATAAACCTATTTGTGTTAATTTTTGTTAAGTCAGTAAATTTCTAAAAAAACAGTAGAAAGGACCTAAATAACCAAGAAAGCAAAAAAGATTTCTCCTACCAACTAAAAGCCGATGTTATAATTTTGATGTAATGCCTTTGAATATTTATAAGTGTGTATTTATTTTTACATGGTTGAGATCAGACTATGTATTTAATTTCTCAGTGTTTAGCAATTATCTTGATTTTGACTAATGTTTTCTGTGTTCTGATTTCTTTATTGTTTTATTTGTTGCCATCTTATTGATGTTTTATTTACATAGTAGAAGTATACTCTCTCCCAAAGAAGAGACTTTATCTTCCATTTATTTGTCATTATTTTCTCTATACATAGACTAGCAATTTGTCTTTTCATTCACTCAACACGGGTATTGTTTTAATTTCTTAGATTTATAGGAATCATTAAAATGAGTAAATTACCATCAGATCCCCCTGATTGTTCAGAATATGAAGAATGTAAATGTATATCCACAAATCCCTTCAGAAGAGATGGTTCTTTGTGTTGCAGATAGTTTCCCTGTGAAGTGGGGAGGGAGAGGCAATATCCAGAGAAAGGAATATACCAGTTTCTCTATATCCAACACTTTCACTCCAGAATACCTAGAACTGATGAAAGTCTGCTCTGAGTTCCTGCATAATCTGGTTTTCAGATCCTTCTAGTCCCATGGGGCAGTCCTCAAGCTGTGCCTGATATCCACTGGGAGTGGGAGATGATCCCTATTATCTGAGCTGTGGATGCAGGCTTGAGTGAAGAATTTCTCTTTATAGGAAAGAAAAGTCTTAGAACTTACCCAGGCCTTTTGAGCCCATTGTCTTGACTTCATAGAAAAAAAAATTCAGAAAGAGAAAAGATAGCTAAATAAAGACAACTTTTATTTGGAAACTTTGAGAAAGGGAGGAAGAGAGAGAAGAGAGAGTAATGTATTTAAGAGAGAATGCTGGCACAAAAAAAGAGAGAGAAGAGATAGAGAATATTCTGGCTTCTCCAGAGGCAAAGAGAGACTTGAGTGAATTTTTAGACTGGCTTATATATGGATATTCTACAGGTTCTCTTGGCCTGGAGATTTCTGTAGCCTTGAGTTGTCCAGGATATTGTCATAAATGATTTGAACTTTTGTTAATCCTCCTTTATGTCTTTAGCATAGCCTTTTTGTCTCTGCTGAAGTTTATCTTCTCCTGCAGTGGTTAAGGATAAAGACTAAATCTCTAGTGTCAGAGACTTAACAGGCCTTAGTTCCTATGAGTACTGACAATTGATGCTTTCAATGTCTTAGGGCTAGTGACAGAGTAACTTCTCAATTTCCCCAAATCCATGGTTTTATTATGTATCAAGAGCTCATTATCAGGTATTTCCCCAACCTAATAGCATCATTTACACAAAGGCCTATTTATGAGGAAAATTTATTTTTAGAAGAGTATGCATCCCATAAACTCTAAAGAATGTTTTGGATTAAATAAACCAATAGGTAAGGCAACAAAAATATTTTTCCTCCTCTATAGAGTTTATCTTTAGCTCCAAGACACTTCTAAAGTTTGTATTTCACACTGCAGACAAAGAGAACTTTTTGAATAGAAAATATTTTTTTATCATAGATACCAGTCACCTGACTTTCACTGAATCCACTATTTATTTTCAATGTCCCCAAAACACAACATGCTAATACTTTCTTCTAGATCTTTGTACATGCCATGTCTTTGCCTGGAAATCTTTATGACCACCAACCAAAGCTCCACCTTTATCTAGCTAATTGTTGTTCATGCTTCTTATCTCAGCTAAAATTCTACTTTCTTTGGAAACCTTTTTGGTTTCTAGGCTAAACGATTTCTCCTCAAAGTTGCTTTATATCCTTAGTATGCATAATAGATGCTTTTCTAGTCTCTATGTCCCATTTTATCTTATTTATCCTTTATCAGTCACTTCACCTCAAAGCAATAGGCTCTTTAAAGATAAAAACTAGTTATTCACCATTTTGTCATTAATATTTGGGCTGATTCATTCTGAATATTTCTTGAATGGATGGCAATACTTTTCTACTATGGCTTCCTCTGTTTTATGACCTTGAGGCACCCCACAGATTTACTACATAGCTCCATGTAGTGCTTACAGCACCTCCACTTTTGATCTTAGGTAACATGCACATTTCTGTGAAGATATTTTAAGCTCCATTCTGAGATATGCCTCTGTAGACTGTCAATCTGGTCTACTTTTCCACTTAGAGGTGCTAATGGCCCAGGTGTCATACTCCTTATGTAACATTTGCTTATGAATAAGTCTTTTTATTTTGGAAAGTTACACAGTCCAAAGAAAGAATTATGACAAGGTTTTCAATCTTTCTAATAAGTATATACATACTGTCTGTTTTTTCCCAATATATTTAATTTTTCATATAAGGCTAGATGCTATATTAGCAAAAACGGTAACATCTTTATCCAAGGTAGTTTGAAATTAGTCATAACTTTTATCCAAACTCACATATGGTTACATCCCTCTATTTATTATGCTTCTGGAAAAGTTTACTAAACAAACATTGGACATTTTCACCTTACATATCTACCAACCCAATATATATATATATATATATATGTAAACACTAAGGCCCTTCTTTGGTTAGCATTAATGGTTCTTCTTTTCTGTTTTGTACATAGTCTAGGGCCTATCTTTGTTTATCATAGTCCTCTTGAGTAACGACAAGATTCCTTTATATTGGCCAACATTAGAGCTTAAAGTTCTTTGATAAAATTTCTTGTCCATTGGCAAGCCATTATTGGAATCCTTTGGTGAAATATCTTTCACAGATATTGCTGTTTATATAGAAATATCGGTTATTGGATCAATAATTTATTCATATGAATTACAAAAAATGAAAAGTTTCATTGTTACATATCTATTTTTAACTCATCATCCACTTCTGCATGGCTCATATAAATTTGTAAATATTTTGTAGAAGTATGAGAGATAAGGGGTATTTTTTTCCTGTTGTGTGAGAAATAAATCAATGCAGTCGGCAGCATTGTCTGAAATAAGATATGAAGATAAAATAAATTTTACTTTCTAAGAAATAATTTATTTAGACTGCTGAGAAATGATTTACTTCTAGATGAAATGGAGGAAATTTTTGGTCTTTTTTTTCATTTGAGAAGAATTCTCTCTGCAATTACTCAAAGAAAATGAAGGGAAAAAAAAAACTGGGTCCAGAAAACAAGAAGAAAAAAGCTTCTTGTTTCTATGGAAATGAACTTGGGTCACTTGTCTTTATGTTTCTTTATTTTTTCCCCTCTTTGGGCATACTTTCCTAACCTATTTTGTAGTATATAAAGACTTCACCACAGATGTATCATTAAATTCAAAGCTAATGAGGAGCCTTTACAGAAAATATAAGCACTTCTTTTATGTGGGAGATAAGGGAACTGGCACTCAAGAGCAAGCATCCTGTCCTTTGGCAGCCTGTTGTAAGGAGGATGAACAGCAACTTACCTCCAGTATCTGGTCTCTGTGCCTTTTGTGTTTTCCCTCAAATGTTCGTTGGGAAATGTGAAATAATTATTAGTTGACTGAGTGAACAGCAATCCTATTCAACTGTGCAAACTGTGCTATGTATTAGTAAGAATAATAGTCAAGTTTTTCTGAGCATGATTCTAAATATTTAAGAGGTAATCACAAAAAGGAGTATCACAAATACTCCTCAAAATCCCTTCTAAATCCTATTCTAACCCAATAACAAAGCTAATAACAAGAAAATTGAAGAGACATTCTTCAGCTTATCTGTGCTAATTTTGAGACTCTAATTAAGCAAGACATTTGGACTCAGGTCTATTATGTACATATCTGCTATATTGTACTTCCTTTTACTTAAATATACATATTGCTATTCTGTTGAGAAGATGAGAACTGGAGGCAGAAACAGGACTTGACTGCTTGACTTAGTAGCTTATGCTTAGCTTATTCTCACTCCCATTACATTCTTCTCCCTCTCTTCTTTTTTTTAATTTTTTTAATTTTTTTTTTTTTGGTCACACCCAGCAGCACTCAGTTGTTACTTCTGGCTCTACACTCAGAAATCACTCCTGGCAGGCTCAGGGGATCATACGGGATGCCGGTGATTCGAACCACCATCCTTCTGCATGCAAGGCAAACGCCTTACCTTCATGCTATCTCTCTGGTTCCATCCCTCTCCTCTTTGTCCTCATTCATGGCTTGAAGCTATTCTACTATATTCTTATATAGACTTATGAGCCTCATGTGACTCTATGGAGTGACCTGAATACCATGGATGATGCAAATAATGTCCTGATGTCTTGGAACTGAATATTTCCCCATATTTAAAAATGTGCATTCAACCTCATATCTTAAGTGATTTTTAAAATTTAGTTTATATTATGCTTGGCTAAATTTCTTATTTCCTTTTAAGAATATGAAAACTTTTTCTTAATTGTCTAAATATAAAAATACTATACCTTGAATTCTCCAAGAACATGTTAAACTATTTTACTTTTTATTTTTATTATCACTTCTCGGCCTTTTGGCTAAGATCAAGTATAATTCTCCAAGAACATATTTTTTTTTTGTTTGTTTTGTTTTTTTGGTGGGAACCGGGGGATCGAACCGCTGTCCGTCCTAGGCTAGGGCAGGAAAGGCAGGCACCTAACCTCCAGCACCACTGCCCGGCCCCCTCCAAGAACATGTTAAACTATTTTACTTTTTATTTTTATTAGGGAATTTTTCCACTTTGACTATATTTTGAAAATGATTTTGTATTCTTTTGATATCTAAAGCTTTGAAAGATTTACTATTTCCTTGTCCCTACTTATTTTGAAGTGAAAATTCAAATTATTGAGTGGTATTCTTCATGCGAAAGTTGTACGTAACTTTACACACAAGTTATATGTGACTTGTATATAAAATTGATATTAAGACTAAAACAAAAGTTAGAATATCAATATAAAAATTGTGCTTAAACAAAAAAAAACAAAATTTGCCTTTCTTTAAAATATGCCACTATTAACGTGAAGAGATAGTATTGAGGTTAAGGTGTCTGTGCTACATGTAGCTATGGTGGCTGAGAGTCAGGTTCAAATTCCAGATTTCATGTAGTCCTTCAAATGTATGACCCCTGTGCACTGTTGAGTATGGCACCCTAAGAACATTTTTAAACGGAAAATTCTAAATTTGGGGAAGGGAAATTTACTATTAGTCATTAAAAGATTATATTTTTCAGAATTAAAATAAACCATCTAGGGGTCAGAGAGATAGTGTGGAAGCAGATCAGTGGTTCAAACCCTGGCATCCTATATGGCCCCCTGAGCCTGCCAGGAGCAATTTCTGAGTGTATAGCCAGGAGTAACATCTGAGTGCTCCCGGGTGTGACCCAAAATAACAAAAAAATTTTTTAAATAAAAGAAATGAAATAGACCATCTAAAAGTTTCCAGTGTCTTTGCAAATGTAAACTCCATAAAAAATAAAAAAAAACAAGCCAAAATAAAAAAATGAAATCTGAATTAGAATTGTCTTGGAAAAGAACTGTGCTTGCCTGTTACCTTTTAGTTACAGAAAGTACCTTAATGCCTATATAGCACATCTATAGGCAGCTTTTATAGAGTTCTACATAATTTCAAAGCATCCTTAAGTATTTCTTTACACTGAATAGTTAATTATAGTATTACAATCTAACTTCTCATAGTTCTTCCAGAGTTTAGTATTTGATCTTATTTCTAAGAGTTTGATTTCTTTTCCACTGTAGAAGTGTGGCTTGGATGAAATGAAATTTAGAAATTACAAAGTTATAACCTAAACAAAAATGATCTCAAGAAACAGAGATTGCTTTTCGTTTTGTACATTACTGTTTCTGAAGCGATAATGTGACAAGATGCTTCATGATCCTGAAATAACACCAACATGACCTGTAATCCCATTCATTCACTGTGGAACAATTTACCTGCCTGACATTGTTTTGACTGACACCCTTTCACACTGGAGTAAGAAAATGTCTTCCTAACTAGCTAGTTCCTTTAGAGACACACCTCATGCCTAAATTGTATTTCTCAATGCAAGTTCACTAAAAGTAAATCATGGCTCCTACTTCTTAAAACCCATGTTAGTGAGCCAGAGTGATAGCACATTGGTAGGACGTTTTGCCTTGCACGCAGTCGGGTTCAATCCCCAGCATCCCATATGGTTCCCCAGGTTGCCAGGAGCAATTTCTGAGCTCTGAGCCAAAAGTGACCCCTGAGTGCCACCGGGTGTGGCCCAAAAAACAAAAACAAAAAACCCTCCTGATAGTTTCCTACCAGGCATAGTCAAATCACACTCTTTTTTTTTAATAATAATTTTTATTTTGAGCAAAGTGGGTTACATAGCTTTCACAGTAATATTTTAAGTACATATTAATATTGAATCAGGGGAATTCCCACCACCAAAGTTGTCCTCCCCTCACCCCTAATTTTTGCATGTAAAGAAAGCTCTTGTTGACAATAATATTTTAGGTACATGATAACTTAATATCTAGGGGATTCCCTTCACCAAATTGTTCTCCCTACACCTCCGTTCCCATCCTACCTCCCATATCTACCTCCCTCAGCCCCAGGCCTGCAAGAGTACATGGTCTCCTTTGTGCCTAACTTGCTACCCAGTGGTCTTACACCTGTGTGGACTTGATAGCTCCCTTATTTCCTCCTGTAACTGGGGGTTGGGACTAGATAGATCAAGTTACAAGGTTTTGTTTGAAGAAGGGAAAAGTAATACACTGGAGTAAAAATCAAATACACTGAAAATGGGCAGAGTTCTTCTAGAGGCTCTCATCCTCGGTTTGAGAGATGCAGGGGAAAACGGTGAATCACTCAAGCAGTCCAAAAAGGAGTGTCACGTGAAATAATATATCCAGTGAGATTTCCAGCAATAAAGGTAAGCACCACATAAAAGCCATGATCTTGATATAAAGACATGGCAAAGAACATAAAGAAAGAAGAGAAAGAAAGAATATATATAAATATATATATTATCATATATTATTATATATTTTATATATATGTAAATGGAGACATTAACTTTAATAACCACTCCAAAACAAAGAAATCGACAAAAGCTAGATAGATAAATAAAAAATTAAAATATAATAAAATAAATTTTAAAAAAGGGAGAAAAATTATTTTGTGCCTTTTTTTTTTCTCTTTTTCTCTCCTGCACAGGCACAGTAAATATTGGGGTCATTCAAAGAGGAA
>PVKC010005823.1:0-10238 GCA_004027635.1 Crocidura indochinensis | reverse complement strand
GTCATGGGATTAACTATAGACTCCGTACAGGCTCATTTATTCTTCTCTTGGTGTTTTCGTGGTGTTTGGGAGGCTTTTGCTTCCTCCTGGATGATAAAATCAGACCACCATATCTAAAGATCTTGGTATCTACATCAGTTGAGGTGTGGAAATTGTGATGAAGTCTTTCTTTGTGGTTCTAGAAATTCTGCTCCCTCAGTGTCATTTTAATTCGTCTTCTGTGGTTGGCGGTTTTGGTCTTTGTGTTGATCCTAGGATGTTTCCAGAGGGCCCATTCTGTTATTCTGTTGCAATTGCCCCGGATGGACCTTTGGAGCTGGAGATCATGGTTGTTGTGCAGACCATAGTTCAAATTCTACACTACGGCTTTTTTTTTTTTTTTTTTTGGTTACAGGATACATGCAGTCTCTTTAATAAGATTTTCAAACCCATTAAAGAAAAGACCTTTCAAGGGCTGGAGCAATATTATTGCTGGCAGAGTATTTGCCTTTCACGTGGCTTACCCAATTTCAATTCCTGACATCCCTTAGAGTTCCACAAGCCTGCCAGGTGTGATTTCTGAGCACCGCAGGGTGAGCACCCCACAACCAAAAGAAAAGACCTCTCACTTCCTTTTTGAGTCTCAAATCCTTTTTCATTATTTATCCTGAGTATCTTATGCTGTGCTATGCTTCCAGACTACGATGTATGTGAATTCACTTTCCACATCCACACCTCAACCGAAAATCTCTATCTCTATTGACTAGTTTAGTGGGTTTTTTTTTAATGTGGAGTGAAACTAGAAGAGCAATTATAGGAAAAACTGCTTCTTTTCTAAATGTGTATGTTTTCTCACCTATTAAAAGAGTTTTATCTAATGATGGGGAAATTTTTGTCTAGATTTTAAAATTAATTAATTATAAGTATATAATTTCTGACATTCATATCTTTTAGATAACTATAGTTAGTATTTTGTAGATATTAAAGCTAACAATTTTCCTCAATATCTTGTAGACAACTACTTGTATATTCAAAACTTCTTATTCTATAGATGATATAATTGAAATCTAAAAGGGGAATGAATCAGCCAACGGTATTTTTTATTCCATTAGTGGAGATAGAACCTGATTTCAGGTTTCATAACTCTTGAATAAATGCCCTCTTCATTAATCCGACCTGACTTTTTACAAGACCAGGGAAATCTTATTACAATGTTATAATTGTTTCTTAATAAAAAACTATGAATGGTTTGTTCAGAAACTTATAAAATATTTTATCATCCTTTAACAAATAGTATAATTTTATCTCTCAGAGAGTATTTACAGGTGTATTTCTCAGTTGGAAAACACCTATGAAATAGTTTGAGCCTATGGTTAGGCCACATAGAATAATTGGTCCTATTGTTGGAGCTTTGCTTTAGAGGTTTCTTTCCCTTCAAGAACTTCCAAACGCTTGCTTATTTTGTTTTCCTGCATGAAATAGGATGGATATATACAAGTTCATTCTGTTTGTGTTTGTTACACTTACTCAAATTCAAAAGAATAAAAGAATATCTTATATGAATTAATTTTTATAGAATATGGAAATTACTTTCCAGGGGTGAACATTCAGCCAAACCCAATGAAGATCAGTTATTTAAAATTCTATATTTTGCCTTCTTTAAAATTTTACTTTTGTCCAGCCGCATTATCGGTCTGCTCTTTGATCTACTATAATTTCCAAATGTGTCCTAAGGGAGCTATAAATCTTTGTTCTTCTGTTAAAGATTCCTGAGAAGTTTTTTGATGACAGGATGAAACTGCACAATCTTAAATTTCTCTTTAATGTAATTAGAAGTGCAAGTTAACATAAGAGGTAGGATTTCAAGGAAAGAGAGAAAAAGATAGGACTCAAATCGCATCAAACATAGAGCAAAAAATAAACGAAGCCTCATTGGGAGAAATGTGGATTGTAATGAAAGAGAAGGAATCATATCCCACAGTATTCTCCTCTTCTCTCCTTTCTAAAAGTTTCCCTACCTTTCTAGTTTTAGTTAGTTACTTGAATAACCATGTAGAAATTAAGACAGAAAGAACCTTGGCAACTCAAATTTTACTTTGATATTTGTAAGAAAAAAATGACGCAATAAATGTAAAGACATAATGAAAGTGGAATAATGATACTGAATCAAGGAGTGGGGGGGTCCTCAAATAAAATTCTTATCTAGAAACTTATTCTTTGTTTAGAATTTCTCAGGTAATATAGATAGAATCATTGTTCTTAATTAACATGCAGGGGGAAATGGGTAATTGGAGTGAATAATGAAACTTATTTCTCAAAATTCTGGGAGTTCCAACTAGAAAATGCATTCTTACTTTCTTAACTTCTTAAACTTGGCATTTGACAACATACTCTTAACTATGAATATTTTGTACACTATCAGGTACAATAATTTGGTGTACATATATTATAGTACAAATAAAAAATAGGCATTAATTATAATCACCAGGGCTAAAGATGTTCAAAATAGTTTTTCCATATGTATATTTCAATATATAATAACTCAAAGTTCTGTGAAAACAATCATATTTATTTAGTTGTGTTTGTTGCCCTTCTCTACTTTTCTTCTAGAAAGTGCTCTCTGTTCTGCTCTGACTCTACTCTTACCATCTTGATTTAATTACCTTACTTAATCTGGCAAGCGTACAAACTATTTATGGAATAAAATTATCTTTGTAGCCTGCATCTCACCCAATATCTATCAAACATTTTCTGTGCTCTCATCTTGCCAGCTCACTATTGTCTGTTTCCTTTATTGTCATTAAAGGAAATGATCATTGTGGTAAAAATAAAATATCTAATTATGTTAAAGATTTTATAATTGTCAAGATTTCTTCTTGCACGTCAAGGCACATTGCTCTGGATCTGTTTAGAAAACTGACTGTTCATCTTATACATGCATTAAGGAGAATCATTGCCTCCGTTACAACTATTCAACTCTTAAAATCTTTCCTATTTCTTATGATCTTGTCTCCTTATGGAACTGTAAAAGTGAAGTGTTATTTGGAGAGTTTACACACTGTCTCTAGAATTGGGTGTGAAGATCAAACTACTATAAGGCATATTTGTTTCAAGAGAAACAAATTTTCTATGATTTATTTTCTATTAACCATTTTAATAAGCAAATGGTTTTTCCCATTATAAAATATTTCAACACAATAAAATTAATTGAATAAATCCAGATATTCTTCAAATTATTCTGCCATATGAAATTTACCCAAGAATACAAAGAATGAGCATGGTTGTCTGTAATGCTTGCCTCTGTTTGAATGTGTGGTGTATAGATGAGTGTGGTTTCATAGAAATTTTAGCACCTAATATTGAATAATTTTTTAAAATGTTAACTCATTCCATGCTTCACTTGGCTGAAACTGAATCATCAATCTTGATCATTTTTTAAAGGAGCTATAATAGACTGTTACAGAAAATAATGGTGGGATATGGATAGCAATAAAATAAAAAATATTGTACACTTGCATGTGGCTAATCTTATACCACTTCATAGCACTTTTCCATTTTTCTAACCCTGATCATTTTGCATGTTATCCCATGTAGAACCAAAAAATTGCTTATAAGATTCTAACACGTCACTCCACCCACATCAGTCTCACAATTGCTAGAGCCTATCTCTGTTTTCCTGTGTTCCTTTACTTAGATTAAGAGTCATTCTTTAATGGAACGTGCATCCATTTGGTAACTTGAGTCTCTCCTTTTCTGTTTTCAAGGATGGGAGGAACAGTTTTATTGGACACCAACTGGGCGGGGTAGTAGAAGTGCCAAACAGCAAGGACCAGCGGGTCAAGTCAGCCAGAGCCATTCAAATCACCTACTACCTCCAGACCTATGGCTCGGCCACCCAAGACCTCATAGGGGAGAAGTGGGAGAATGAGTTCTGTAAGCTGATGAGGAAGCTCCAGGAGGAGCACCAGGACCTCCAGCTCTACTCGTTAGCATCCTTTAGCCTCTGGAGAGACTTTCATAAGACCAGCATTTTGTCCAGGAGCAAAGTTCTGGTGAGCCTAGTGTTGATCCTGACTACCGCCACCCTCTCGAGTTCCATGAAGGACTGTTTGCGCAGCAAGCCCTTCCTAGGCCTCCTGGGGGTACTCACAGTTTGCATCTCCATTGTTACCGCAGCTGGGATCTTCTTCATCACCGATGGAAAGTACAACTCAACCTTGCTGGGAATTCCATTCTTCGCCATGGGTAACTATCTTTCCTTGCGGTAATGGGCTTCTTACCTATTTGGAGCAAAATAGTTTATTTCTTGAATACTCTGGTCAAGGGGATATCTATTTTAATCTTGAATTTATATGTTTGTGTCCTTATGTAATATTTTAGGGGGTGGTAACTTTTTCATCCCATTGAATATTTCAGGAAATTTTAAGTAGGTCATGCCATTATCTCATTTACATCAGGGAGTTTAATGCTACCAAATGTTTTTTCAATGTCGTAGTGTAATAACTTCTTCAAACCATTTAGGACAGGAATATCAGAGTTATTTAAGGATGTACTTTAAATAAAACTCTTGGTTTGTATTCATGAGCATCCTCAAGATGATGATAATAAATTATAACTATAGAGAATTCTGAGAACTATAACTATAGTGTGCTAATCTCAAAGAAATTTCATTAGATTTTGTTGTATATTAATTTCTTTTAAAGCGTATGCAGTGTATATAGAATTTTTACCCCATGTGTAGACTAAAACTTCATGCTGCCAGTTAAAGATATGTTCTTGAATATTTCTCAGCTATGATAAAAATAACTCATGAACATCTTCAGGCAAGATTATCCTCTTGTAAGTTTTCTCCCAGACCTACATAGCCTAGCAAGTGATATGTGAACATGTGTATATGTGCATATGTGTGTGTTCTTGGAAAAGGAAAGATCAGACCTGAGAAGAAAATCTTGTGGTGGCCTAGCAATAATATTGGTGGTCTTTACTAGGGAAGAGATGTCAATGGAGATACATAGATATCTGTGATAACACAAAAGGCCATTCAGAAGTGACATAATTCAGCAGCTGTAAAAATGGCCATAGTGGGAATGTTTTAAGCTGTAAAGTAACTATTGTAAGTGACTGAAGCAGTAGAACAGTGGGTAGGACATTTTCCTTTCACATGGCCGCCCAGGTTCCCCCAACCCTGCAAGGGTGATCCCTGAACACAGAGCCAGGAGTAAGCCCTGACCACTTTGGGGAATAGTTCCAAAACAAAATAAATTAACTCCATTTCCACATTAGGAGATAACTGAAAAGATGGTGTGTCACAAATTGCCACTCCCTAAGACCTCCAACCCCAGCATCTCCAAAAGAAACCCCAAATCACTGAACTGGGAGTAATCTCTGATTCACTGCTAATATGGCCCAGAGACAAATTCTTTTATTCCACACATTAAAATCAGCCCTAAGTTACAGCTTTATTAAATGAACAAGAAACAAGCATGTAATCAGACAGTATTTCTTCCAGATGAATCAGACTTTTTTAATCATATTTTTCCTTTTTTATCTTTATTTAAACACCTCGATGACAAATATGATTGTAGGTGAGTTTCAGTCATGTAAAGAACACCCCCCTTCACCAGTGCAACATTTCCCTCACCAATGTCCTTTTTAAGAATAGCTCTGCAAAGCAAGTTTATATTGCAGGTACTGAAATTAAACTTTATCCAGAAACCCAAATATACCATGGGTGTTTTAAATTTCTTTATGTCATTAAGCCTCGGTTTTCTTTTTATTTTTATGAGAATTATGATTATATATTAAAGTAACTATGTTTTAAATAGCACAAAATAGAACTAAAACTGGAACACAGCAAATGTTCCATAAGTATTAAGTTTAATAGTTTATTTGGTGTTAGTGGTTGCAAATTAAATGATGAATAACCAATAAAAAATTTAAGTTTTCTTGGATTTTTTCCCCTTTCTCTTCATAAGGCAGAGTTATGGTAGGAACAAAAAAAAATGCTGTTTTTTATTTTATCAGACCATATCAAAAATCTCTGTAACATGATAAAATATAAGTCTATATTTGAACTATTTAAACTTGTGCTTTTTGAGTTCATTCTGATGACTTTAAAATAACAATGAAAGATTTATAAAAATCACACAGAATAATAATTTACAACTGAAATTGGCTAATTTAAGATTGACCACTTTGAAACTGAGAATCTTCAGAAACTTCTCAATATGAATGTATAATTTAATCATTTTAATATGTAAAATTATGTTTTGATAAAATTATGTGAAATCTATATCACATTTTGATACTAAGTTACCCAATAGACTCAGCAAAATAAGGTTGTTTTCATTCCTCAAAGAAAGCCACAATGAAGGAAAAAATTCAGACACTGCAACAACAGATTTTTTAAAATTCTCTTTTAGTAATTAAAATAATCCCTACTCAATGTAATTGCAGATTTGAGGAAATCTGCTTAATAATCTTCATTGCTTCTGTAACTCCTTAAAGTATTCTGAAAAAAAAAATTCTGCAGTGTTCTGAAAGAACAATAGAAAATACCAAAAGTATGTACTCATAAGATACTTTATTTGTCCCACCAGAGGAGTTTGTTTGTTGTATTTCATTTTTCTGACAAACTTGTCATAACAATAAAAAAAAAGCTAAGATTAACAGAAATTGAAGGACCATTCCACAGGGTTAAGAAATCAGTTTTAATTTTATTTTTTCTTTGATCAACTTTTCTATTTTTCAATAATGGAGTTTGGACTGAAATCTTAAAAAATAAATGATTCAATGATATCACTTACTTTATTGTTCAACTGAAGTTAGAATTTAGATATTCCTTTATATAAAACCACTTAAGCAATAATTCTCAAATCTCTCATCTCCACTCGCCTTTGTTAACTTCTAGTATTAGAGAGAATGATGGGAAGAGTTTCTGAGAAGTTGGTGATGTAGCCTGGAATTTTAAGCATAAGTAAGATGAGTTTGGTAAATAACTTTTATCAGGTGGCAGAAATTGCTTTGTTAGGAAATGGCTTTTTTCTGAGTTATGACTTACATTGATTTAAAACTTTATAATATAGAGTTAGTTAAGTATAAGTAAAAGAAACTTACCTCTTGTAAACTTCTTTCTATTCCCATGTTCTTACAGATTTATTCTGAATCATAAAATTTCTTCCCATGTTTCATATCATTCAGCCTAATTAGAACTTATCCCTACATGTGGCAGGAGCGGTGGAGCAGGGCATAAGGTGTCTACTTTGCGCACACTAGCCTAGGAAAGACCACAGTTTGATTCCCCGGCACTCCATGTGGTTCTCCAAGCCAGAGAAGATTTCTGAGCATATAGCCAGGAGTAACCCCTGAGCATCACCGGGTGTGGCCCAAAAACCAAAAACAAAAGCAAAAAAAAATAAATTATCCCTACCATTGGTTATGTCATTTATAGTGTTTTGCTCTTTAACTATTTTTGAGCATACATCTTTCTTCTATACTGCTACTTTCTCTTCTTTTTTATCTCTGAACATTTATTCACATAATAAAACAATGCCATTTAAGAGATCTATATACCATACTTATATATCCAGTGTTTATTAACCATGTATTACATTTTATTCTTTGCCTCCAAAAGTAAATTTATTTGTCATATTGTATGTTTCAAATTTAAGATTAAAAAAGAGTGATTGAAAAGATTTCAGCAAGAAAATTCCAGTGAGAATTCAGGAAATATCTAAAATAATTTCAGTTAACATTCCTTATTTAAATATAAACCAAAATGAATGTCAGTTATTTGAAATTTACAATTTATTGTACGCTTTTTGTAAAAAGGGAATAATTTGCTTTCTGTTGATGTTTTTTCTGTTTTTGAAAGGAAGAATATAAGCTAATATTATACAAAGATGTCAAGCTCATTCATGCTTATCTCTCTGATCTGCTGTAGATAGATAGTTGCCAGGGACATTAGTAGCCTTGGTTCACTGGTATTTTTTGCTGTCAACCTTAGTGTATTTATGTACCAGGAGTCTTCTTTTAGCTTACTACTATAAAACAGATGCTGAAGATGCTTGTTTAAGTGAGCACAAGCTTTAGGATATGACATTTTCATTTATCACAAAATAAGTCCCATGTTTATTTATTTGCTAATTTATTCAAAGATTTATTTTGCACCTTCTACATAATTAATAGAGTTCTCTGAAAATAAAGCTATTATTCAAGGTGTTTCCCTTATAGGCCTTATATGAAGCACAGGAGTTAGTTGCCATGTGGTAGCTTAAAACAAACAAACAAATCAAAGATGTCTCAATCTCAGGGGAAACTAGTCACCCAATACCCAGCAGATGAGGGGTTAATGTCCAAATTATACAAGGCACTGACAGAACTTTACAAGAAAAAACATCTAATCCATCAAAAAATGGGGAGAAGAAATGAACAGACATTATGTGAAAGAAGAAATACAAATGGCCAAAAGGCATATGAAAAAATGCTCCACACCACTAATCATCAGGAAGATGCAAATCAAAACGACTATGAGGTACCATCTCACATCACAGAGATTGGTGCACTTCACAAAGAATGAGAACAAGCAGTGCTGGTGGGGATGTGGAGAGAAAGGAACTCTTATCCACTGCTGGTGGGAATGCCATCTAGTCCAACCTTTATGGAAAGCGATATGGAGATTCCTCCAAAAACTGGAAATTGAGCTTCTTTACGATTCAACCATACCACTCCTAGGGATATACTCTAGGAACACAAAATTACAATACAAAAATCCCTTCCTCACACCTATATTCATTGCAGTAGTATTTACAATAGCCAGACTCTGGAAACAACCAAGACACCCTTCAACAGATGAATGACTAAAGAAACTGTGGTACAAATACACAATCGAATTTTATGCAGCTGTCAGGAGAGATGAAGTCATGAAATTTTCCTATACTGTACATGAATGTACATGGAATCTATTATGCTGAGTGAAATAAGTCAGAGGGAGAGAGATAAATGCAGAATAGTTTCACTCATCTATGAGTTTTAAGAAAAATAAAAGACATTCTTTCAATAATTTTCAGAGACAAAAGAAAGGAGGGTTAGAAGGTCCAGCCGACTAAATGAAACTCACCACAAAGAGTGATGAATGCAGTTAGAGAAATAACTACATTGAGAACTATCATAACAATGTGAATGAATGAGGGAAGTAGAAAGCCTGTCTAGAGTTGGATGGGAAGGAGGGAGATTTGGGACATTGGTGATGGGAATGTTGCACTATTGTGAAAGGGGTGTTCTTTACATGACTGAAACCCAACCACAATCATGTTTGTAATCAAGGTGTTTAAATAAAGATATTAATTTAAAAAAAAAGTTAAAAAAATCTGAGGAGATAGTGCAAAGGTCTAGGGTGAATGCTTTGCAGAAGCCCTGGGTTTGATCTCTAGCCTATCATGGTTACCCAAGAACTTCCAACTGTGGAATAAAAATACAAAAAGAGTTTTTCTAGAAACTAATCATACTTGTAAAGTCCTTGGGATATAAAGTTAAAGAAGAACAAAAAGAGGAAATGTGGCTTGAGCTGAGTGGTATTTATTATAAAATGAAGTTAGAGGGCCACAGAGATAGCACAACAGTAAAACACTTACTTTGAATTTTCAATCCTTATTACCCTATATGGTGTTCTGAAAGTCTCCAGGAGTAATCCCTGAGAGCAGTCAGATGTGACCCCATGATTTATAAAAATGTATAAAATAAAAATAAAATGAGGTCAGAGACTTAAAGAGTCAGATCACATGCTTTACTTGCATGAGCCCCAGATTTGATTTCAGGCATTGAATGTTCCCCTGTGCTCTGCCAGTGTATTGCCCCAAATAAATTAAATAAAATCAGGGATGTAATATAGGACTATGCTAAGCAGGCACTGAGAATAATTTCAATGTAATGCCTTTATGTGAAGTTAATAATTTAAGGGATTTTGAGGTAGTCAGATATGATTTGACTTATGATTTAGAAGCAAATGTATCTACATCATAAAAATTATTTTTGTGATGAATCAAAAATGGCTGTAAGAAAACTAGAAGATATTACAAAAGCTTCCTGATATAGAATTGTGACTTGAGATGGCATAGGAGCCATGATTGTGTTTAAAAGAGTTTACACTCAGGCAAAAGATATTTGAAACAGGGTTAGATATTTGCACCGTCTATTTTATTAAAAGAGTGATATGTTAAATATTTGTTAGATATGTTAGATATTTGACAGGGATTGTGGAA